>MJUU01046952.1:152871-164322 GCA_002080025.1 Modiolus philippinarum | reverse complement strand
TTAGATGATCATACCATGTACAGTGACTGAGATATCAACTCGGATGTAAACTCGAATGTAAGTCAGTCAAGCGGAAAATGTAGGTCAAAGTGAACTAATTTTGCCTGGATGCTGACTTACCATCAGAGATGCATGCATGTGCAAGGTTAGATGATCCTACCATGTACAATGACCGAGATCTGAACTCGTCCCTAAACTTGAATGTAAGTCAGTCCAGCGGAAAAAATAAGTCAAAGTGACCTAATTTTGCCTGGATGCTGACCTACCATCAGAGATGCATGCATTTGCAAGGTTAGATGATCATACCATGTACAGTGACTGAGATATCAACTCGGATGTAAACTCGAATGTAAGTTAGTCAAGCGGAAAATGTAGGACCTAATTTTGCCTGGAAGGTGACCTACCATCAGAGATGCATGCACATGCACAGTTAGATGATCATACTATGTATAGTTACTGAGATATGAACTTGGATGTAAATTGAAATGAAAGCCACTCAAGCGGAAAATATAGGTCAGAGAGACCTAATTTTCTTTGAGGCTGTGGGATAGCCCAAGATGCGCCTGCATGCAAAGTTCGATGATACCCTGCATAGTTACCAAAATATATACCCAAATGCGGACGCGGACGAAGATGTGGACGCGAACACAGACGCGGACGCCGGGGTACTCCAATAGTCCCCCTCAACTTCGTTGAGGCGAACTAAAAATTGACAAATCAATCCGAAAATATAATTCGAATTATTTTGGAACCTGTCGGATACCCTTTATAGAAAACTAAGGACCATTGTGACTAAGTTTGTTTCTTTTTGGACTGATAGTTTCTTAGATTTTTGACTGAAAAAAGAAAGGGATATGAGTAAATGTACAAGGGACAAATCCCTTTAAATACATAGTAAGATTAAGCAAATGGAACAACGATTTCATTGTTGTTCTTCATTTGAAGTCAACATGAGGCCTTCAACAAAGATCAAACTCTCCTACCTCATAGTAAGTTAACTACAGCCCCTAGCACCCATTTGAGCGGAATTCGCTTGCTAAATGTTGAACAACGCTACATCCAGGAATTCACTCTGTCATGGATGCGGGGTCGTCAACAAGCATAACATATCGAGCAAAGTACTCTGAAAAAACGATCTCCTCCGTTGCCCGACAAAGGGACCAATAGACAATACAACATATATACGATGACAGGGCACTCATCGAGTTCATTGTAAGAAAACTTAGCAAGTAAAATCGGGAGATGTGGGCAAAATATATATACAGATTGCCAAAAATAGATTAATTTTTACAAAACAAGAAAGCCAAATGTTGAATTTTGGTAGTGCATTTATGACTAAATACCGAAGTGAATACTGTGAATTTTAATTCTGCATATGTTCATATGAGAAATTCTCACATGAAAAATATGAAAAAGAAAGGAAATGGGGTAAATGTCAAGGAGACAACATCCCATCTCCAGATTAAATTACCCAAAACAAAGCATATGGGTCACCGTACGGTCTTCAACACAGTGAGGAACCCCACACCATATAGCACATATAGTACATAAAACATGAGGACAATTCACATAGGTACTGTCCTGGCAAATGCTCGCAGTTACTGACAGAATTTCCGTTGAATATTAAATCAAGCCTTCTTACAAATGAAACTTCAATTTAAATACTTCTGAATATATTTCGTATAACAACATCATCAATTATGAAAGAAGAACTTGATCTTGTTCAATGCCAAATACTGCTAAAATGAAAAACTGTTCAATATCTTTGCCGACAAAAACCAGAAGTAAAAATTTAACAACAATGCTGTATTTCTATCCTTTATGAATAAGTTTCTTCATCGGATTTATATGTTTGGAAGAACAATTTTTGAATTTATGCGCTTTGTAAATGATATTTCCATAGAAGGCTGAATTTGAAATGCCCTGTTGTATAAGAGCCCTGCATGTAATACCAAATTTCCTTAATAAGTCAATGTATCTGTAATAAAATTTAGAGAATGCTTTTATCAATTTATGATATCTAAACCCTTGATGCAGAAGTTTTTTTTTTTCAGTTAGACAAAGATTTCGGTCGTTGAAGTAAGAAACATCACTACACATTCGTGCATATCAAACAAGTTGTGAAATGTAGACCCCGTAAGAAGGGGCTAACGGAACATCGCCGTCGAGATGGGGAAAATTAGCTATAGGGAAAGAGAAATCATCCCTTTTATCATAAACTTAAGTGTTTAACTTTCCTTGATTAATTGATATATCAAGATCAAGAAAAGGTGTATGATCGCAGCTGCTATTAAATTTATTTAAAGTAAGTTCGGCAGGATAAATTTCGTCTATAAATTTAGAAAATTCAGGATTATTCAAAGCCAAAATATCGTCCAAATATCTATAAGTATATGACTGTTTGCCATAAAGTTTTTGACATTGACCCAAATTTCATGGTCTAGTGAACAAGGTAACGATTTTCTTATTATATCAATTTCTTCACAACTGTAAGCGGTATGGCAGTAATATTTGTAAGGTAGTTTGATCGTCTTGAGTAGTATGTGATTGTGTGTGACCTCAATTTCATGGTCTAGTAAACATGATTAAGTTTTTATTATGAGATCAGTTTCGGATTAACTAAGTGTAGGTCGTGGTTTTTGGTATACAGGTTCACTATTGTGCCATACGGTTTTGACTTGACAACCAATGTTTGGTCTATTGGACGCATTGAAATTTCCTGATTTGACGAGATTCCCCGGAATAGTAAGTCGGGTAGGGCGATGCTATTCAGTTTGGAGTTGGTCTCGAGTAGCACATGACAGTCTGACATAAGTCTTTCAACCCGGGCTTCAGTGAGCTTGACATTTAAGAAACTTCTGATAAACCTACTACAGGTTCCTACATAGATATTTTATTGTATATTTACGAAAATGGACGTTTGAAACCGGGCTTAATGACAAATGTGACGATTTTTAATTCTCAATAGTGAACTATCCTTTTCTTTGCAGTAATATACCAACATCTCCAGCGTACGGGGTGTATATTTAACAGCTGATTCGTTAATATCGAGCATGTAGTTTACACTGTGATTTTTTTTAACGAAGCAAAATACTGTCTCAGGATTGTTACCTTCATCTCTCAAGAAATTTTATGGACGTTACCATAACATAAATGATCATGAAGTATCATTAAAGGTGTCCCAATTGAAAACGGACATTTTCAGCCAGATTTCATGTCTTCACAGATTTGACATTACCGGTTTTCACTTCACTCTGGATTGACTCATTGACAATGTGACGCTTGCCGTAACGATAGTTCTCCTAAAGCGCCTGATGTCATTGATGTTTTATTGGAGTTCGCGCTGTCAGTGCCATAGTTTTGAATTAAGTTTTTTTTTAAATTTGGCGTGTTGTAGCTGCCTTATGTAATTGTTTTTTTTCTGTATTCTTGTTTTTTGTAATGTTTCTAGACATTGAATTCTGTAATTACCGCATCCTTTGTTCCTTCGGTATTCTCCTGCAGTTGTTTCATGGTGAATAAACACGTTATTTTTTTTTTAATAATTTCTCAAGAACAGTAAGTTGTAAGGCTATGCACTAGTATGAGGATTGCTCTTAAGTAGTATACTTTACTGTCTGACATATGGCCATGACCTTGACATCAAGTTCTTGGTCTAAACGCTTTCATGTGATTACATCAATTTCTCCGTAACACGCAGGTTGGCAGTTTATGATATTTGGTCATGCTAATATATGAATTTCTGCCATATAAAATTCAAATATCTGACCATTAGTCGTAATTCAAAAGGAGATCTACAACAACCACATAAAAGTGTCACGTTCTTTTGGGAAAATTGTAAGATAGGAAAACAAATGTAAAAAACTCCCTTTTTACGGTTCCCAAAATTAGATGGATGCCATTGCAATTTGAGGTATATTTCTATGTCAAATGGACAAACTAAGCACACCGAACTGCTGTACTTGCCTCAAGATATATCATAAAAACTGTAGCATACTTAAAAAGTGGGTATGAAAAATTGATGAATAAAATGTTTATCTTCAATTTAGCTCATCTACTATTTCTTAGTAACGAGTGACTGAGATATTTTAATACAATGTTTCATGGCAAAAGGGAAACCTTTGTAACAATACTGAAGTTTGAAATCTAGAAGTTGGAAAGGGTACCAATATGCTCTTTTTGAAATATATGAGAATGCAGTGCTTTAAATGTGTACTCCCTATATCTTGTCAATTTTTAATGCTTTTGATAAGGATTCTTGTCGGGGAAATTTAATCTTATACTCTAGTTCTCTGTGGTATGCACAGGCATTTTTCTCCTATTAGCTAATATCCTCTGGCTATAGTATACACAAATGATCCTTTATCATAACCATGTACAGGGAATGGATGAAGCGTTGTACAACATTTAGCAAATGAATTCCGCTTAAACCAATGCAAGGGGCCGTATTGAACTATGAAATAAGAGTGTTTCAAGATGAAAAACAACATTGAAAGCGTTGTACCATTTGCTTAATTTTACCTTGTATTTATAGGGATTTTGTCCCGTGTACATTTACTCCATATCCCTTCACACACACTCTTTTCTTCAATAACTAAATACCGAAGTTCAATGTCATGCGACCCTGCATAAAATGTTCCCCTTACGCCTTCGCCATATAAACTTGCAAAATTCAAGCCTTCCTGGGGATGTAAGTGGTGTATAAAGGTGACATCTAATCGATAATTAAACATTTGGGGTAAAAAGTAACTCCCACTAAATCTAGACTTGAAAGTCCACTTACACTTGCCTGGGATTTCTGATACGGCACTACTTTCCAGATATCCGAAAAATTTATGTTTTAGAACCTTTTTCTGTTTTTTTTTGGTTTTTTTTTTCTTTTTTTTTGTTTTTTTGTTTGTTTTTTTGTTTTTTTTGTTTTTTTTTGCTATTGGTGATTATAACTACTACCATAAGTCAATTGAATTAAGAATGATGTTTTTAGCTATTTAAGAATTTTGATGAATTAATTCAGAATTTGGTTAATCTGTCATCAATGCTGGCAACACATTAGCCACCTGACAATAGAAGTATTAAATAAATTCTCAATATGACTTATCTTCCTTGGACTGTCAAGTAGTGACTTGTGTATCAATAGTATAAAAAACAATGAAAGGATAAAGTCTTTACAAATACATGTTTTGACAAAGCAATGGAAGTTTTATTGTTCTTCATCCTAAATTCAGTATGAGACTTTCAACATTGAGCTTTACTCATACCTAATAGTTCAAGTTGGCCACTATAATCGGTTGGAGTGGAATTCATTGTTAAATGTGGAGTATCACCAAATCCATGTTTCTTTATTTTAGTCTTCATGAAAGAAGATCCAAATAACAAACATCTCTCAGTATTTTGCAATCACTTTAAAAACGCTATGATTGTAAGATCACTTTGCAAATTCTATTTATGTTTGTTGACGATCCTGCGTCCATGACTAGAAAAGATATGAATGTAACGTTGAACGACATTTAGCAATGAATTCCGCTAAAACCGATGCTATAAGGGACAAAATACAACGGCAGTAGAATACCGAAGGAACAAGGGAAGTGATGACCACAAATTCTAAAGACTTCATAAAAACAGCAACAGGGAAAAACAAAAATAAAACAAGGACGCGATACAGCTACAAAACATGGAAACAAAACGACGACATTAAGAACTAATGCACTCATAGTACGAACTCCCACGAAAACCAGAACTCTGGAAGGGTAAACTTGTCCTGCTCCGCTAGAGATATCCGTCACACTATTAGTGAGTCAATCCAGGGCTGAGTCAAAACCGGTGATGTCAAATCCATGCAGACATGAAATCTTGCTGAAAATGTCCATTTTCATTTTGGTCACAGACACGTCATACCTGTCAATGATGTAACGGTGATGACCATAAAATTTCTGAAGGGATGAAAGTAATAAAGGCTGCACAAATCTATGACTTAGCATCTTTTGGGACAGTGTTTTTGCTCTATTCAAAAACTCACTGCATAAACTACATACTGGACAGTAACGTATCGACTGTGAAATGTACACTCCATGACTGGAGAAGTAAGTTTATTGCTGCTCAGAAAGGGGAATTTCACAATTGGGAAGTTAAAACCATCCGGTTTGTCATATAGATTAGATTTCAAACGTCCATCAATGTATATCAAAAGATCTAAGTACGAAGCTGAAGAAGGTGTATCAGTGGTCCCTTTAAATTCAAACTTATTGAGATAGATGGTGCAAACATTCCTTGACCTTTGATTATTCAGAGAAAGTAAATCGTCTTTGTAGCGGAAGCTGAAATCAAAGATCTGGGCTAAACGTTTTTGTTTTTTTTTTTGTGTTAGCTCCTGCAAAAACTTGGCCTCATACGAGAAAAGAGAGATTAGCTTAAAGTGGCACACAAATAGTTCCGTCTTGAACTTACTATGAGGTATGAGCAAATCTCATTGTTGAAGGCCTCATGATGATGACTTCAAGATGAAGAACAACAATAAAAGCGTTGTTTCTTTGCTTGGTTTTACCATGTATTTGAAGAGGCTTTATCTCATGTGCATTTACTACATATCCTTTCCTTGTATACCATTTGTTTATCAAAAACCTGAATAACAACATCCTGACATACCTTCTGAAAATTCTTCTGCAAGAATAAATTTGCAATTCCCTATTCACCATTCAAACAGTTGGATTTGAAAAGCAATGCTTTATGAAGATTATGTTTACAACAGATCACTCAATCTGTTGATGTGCAATTTCAGCGAAAGATGCTCTATTTGTTCTTCTGACGGTTTTAATTATATGCAACCATTACCGATGACTTCACCTACTGTGTCAGATTAAATATGATGAAAAATACCCTTTTAACTTAAATTCATCAATTTGATGATGTAAAAATTTCCCTATATAAGCCTTAACGAAGCTATTTCACGACCTTCCTCGAATAATTGAATTGTTTTTTCTCTTCAAGTGTTCACTAAAGAATCCTTGTAACCAACCCGCTTCGCCAATATGCAGACTTTGCACGAGAGATTTATTTTTTACAACACTAATACTTTCATTTTATGCAATTATTCTTATAAGTGGTTGGGGAAATAATAACATATCAACAGAGAAAGCACAGTATCTAGATCTAAAATCAAAACTGTTTCAAATGTTAATCATAGTACAACAAATAAATAAGTGAACGACCACAGCTTCTAGCGAGCCTTAATTGGAATGCGTATACATTATTGTTTCGCTTTATCGCAGTAACAAATAACATATATCTAACAGTTTGGTTATTCTTCAAAATACACTACGGCTAATTTACATTTTGAATTTAGAAAACCTTTACCATAAACGGCACACCGTGGAGTAAATTATGCACAAGGAAAGTGTCTTTGGAATAAAATCATGGCCAGAATAACCATGGACGTAGCGTTGCTCGACATCTAGCAATGCATTCCGCTCAAACCAGTGCTAGGAGCCGTTTTGAAATTGCTATGAGGTATGAGTAAAGCTCATTGTTGAAGGCCTCATGATGACTTCCAGATACAGAAGAATAACAATAAAAGCGTTGTTCCATTGCTTGGTTATACCATGTATTTGTGGAGACTTTTTCTCATTTGCATTTACATATATCCCTTTTTTGGTTATTAGCTAAATCTAATTATCAAAATATTGTTATGGATAACCTCATTATTTCTGCTGATCATAAAAATTGTCTTCTTTAGAAGGCAGGTGCAAAAATTGAAGAGTCATTTTCCTGCTTTGATTTTCTACTTATTTTTGATTTTTTAGCTAGCATTTCAGACATATAGGCCAAGGTGAAATATTCATAATAAAGAACTTGATTAGAAATCATGAAAGCAAACGAAATAAATGGTTTCAAATGAATAAGTTCAAGAATTTAAAACTAATGTTTGACAACCCATATAAGTGTTGGATCATATTTCTTAATTATAATTAAAAAAATATATAACCCTGCCTTTTTACAATCAAGTTATTGAATTATTTCTAAATCGTTGGAAAAAGATCTTTAGATATCAAAACAATATGAAAGTGTACTTAATAAAAGAAAAAAAATATAGACATATGACCAGTGATTATAACTACTTTTCCATACATTTTGCCGATAGACAAAATCAGATAAAAATATAGCATTTAAAAATTGTATACCAAGTGTAAAATTTGAATACATTACCAAACAAAAAGCCAAATTAACACACTCCCAATTAAAAAGTTTAAATGGAAAGCAATTGTATTAAACTGAATTGTTCCGGGTTCCTAATAGACATCTTTATACCAAGATATTTACACTTTTAAAGTTTTTGTCAGAAATTCAAATTTGTTTAAATATAATGTGAAAAACTTTATTTTATATAAATGAGACATTAAAACGTAGGAGAAAATTAACTGCAAGTTTGAAATGAATTTAAAGATTTTGAAATTGACCCACACACTTCAGGAAAAGGGTTAGTGAGTCAAGAAATGAAAGAATACATGTATGTTTGACTGGGAAGATTTTGTTCCCAGTTTCACTTTACATGGATAAAATGAACATGGGACCATAAAACATATGTTAACTCTAACTGCAATTAATTTAAATGATCTGTTTGGCCATTTCGGAAATAAATTCCTCATCAGAAGCACTAGAACCCAAACACAGGAAAATCCACAATTTCAAAAAATGTTTAAAATACATATCTAAAATATCTTAATAAATTTCTAATGAATACTTAAGCAAACACCGAAAAATCATAAATCCAGAATATGTGGCAATGAAGGAATCACACGGAGAGACACTTTAAACGACGATGACATATAGTTCCTCCTTTATGTAGGAGTGAGTTAAAATATTTCTTCCCTCGAGATAGTAAAATTTCGATTTTTAACTCGCGAACTAGCTGAATGAGAAGGTTTTTCTCCCATGAAATATGTCTAGAACGCGAAAAATATAAAATGGCCGGAAATCTCTCGTGACAATTTAATAAACGGGTTGGTTAAAAAGTCGCGTGCACATTTAACCAACTGCCGAGAATGGGAGAAAAACAGATAAAGCCTTAACAGTGTAAACGACTACAAGGGCGTATACAAAGGTCTACAGGAATAAACTTGTCTTCTCCTAAAAACTAGTAGTATCATCAGGTACTACGGAAAGGTAAGCATGACCTGCTCCACATATAGTAACCGTCTCACTGTAAATGAAAAGTCCAGTGTAGTGTCATCAATTACTGTAGGGGTAATTCCAGTAAAAACTCGGGATCTATTGGCAGATATCAATCTTCACTTGTGAGAAAGACACATTGTAACGATCCGTCAAATATCTCTTTAAAAATACCTCTTTTTACCAACCATGTCACATTCATGACACGACACCATTACTTAGGCAATTCTTCAATTTGATAATTTGATGTACAGAGGAGGACTGTACTCAGCATTTTGACAATATTTGAAAAAGAAATTCACAAGAATTTGTGGTATAATCTTTGGACAAATTTTCGATATAGATCCTAAGTAGAAAATTTCCAAAAATGCTATAACTTTTTGAAATGGTGATGAATCAATCTAGAAATAAATACGCACAAGTTGTTCTGGTTACTAACATGCATTAAAAATTTGATTGAGAAATTTTGAAAGGTTTTTGAGATAAATACCGGACAAAAGATGATTCCAATATACCCTTACTTTGTTGCGGGGGTATAACTATGTTACTGCTGGAGGTTATATTTAATGAGGTGTTGACCTCTCAGATACCTTTATTGGAAGGTACCATCAAAGAACCATTGTGTTCTTCCGGTAATTGGACATGTTGTTTCTAAGATCTTTGAATGTGTTTGAATGCGCTATGCATTTTGTCCAATAACAGACTCCCATTCAACAATAAAAACTGAACAGGGGTTCCCTTTATAATATAGGTACATGTAATATATATAGTAGAAATCAAAACATATAAAGTCCCCTTAAAAAATGGTAGTGGTTGCCCTCATAAATTGCTGAAATCATAATATGTTTGAAAAGAAAATAAAGTTTACAACCTCCCTTAGTTTTATTATCTCCCTTTACAAAATTATAACTTTTCATTATATATTTTTTTTAATTAAAAACACCCCCTAAAAAGTATTTTGATATACATACTAGTAATTCAAGTTATCGTAATAAAAAGAATATTTCTATATGAACAATAAACTTTCGTCGATTTTTTGTTATTTAATCATATTAAACATGTGATTTAAGGCTTGAATATGTTTTCACATGTAACAATAGGACGTATCCTGCTGGCACGGTAAGAGCCTTCCGGATACCTTTATGGACGGGACCATCTAATCACAATTGTGACTAAGATTGGTTCTAATTGGACTAGGAGTTTCTGAGAAGATATTTAGATGTTTTCAATAAGATCCAATGTTAAACTATGTTCCCTGCTGGCAGCTTCTTTGATGGGGTACCGACCGGCCGAATACCTTTTTTTGGAAGGGACCATTTTAGAACCGTTGTGACAAAGGTGGTTATAAGAATACTGGTTTCTGAGAAGATCTTTAAATATGCTTTCCATAGGTACAATGTCAAAACTATGCTCCAACTAGCCGCTGGTGTATGAGGTATTGACCTGCCGGATACAATTTTTATAGACGTATACCCAAGGACTATTTTGACCAAGTTTGATTCTTATTAGCCAAGTGGTCTGAGAGGAGATTTTGGATAAGATAGGGATCTGCCGGGTGCCCTTTTTGGAAGGGACAAACTAAGTACCATTGTGATTAAGTTTGTTTATAATTGGACTGATAGTATCTTGGGTTTTTAAATGAACAAACAAAGGGATATGGAGTAAATGTACATTGAACAAGATCCCTATAAATACATACCCGGTAGTAATATATAGCAAATGGAACAACGCTTTCATTGTTGTTCTTCAACTTGAAGTCCCCATGATGCCTTCAACAAAGAGCAAACACTCCTACCTCATAGTAGGTTCAAGACGGTCCCTAGCACCGGTTTAGCGTAATTCACTTGCTAAATGTTGAACAAGGCTGCACTTATGTATCGACTTTGTCATGGATGCGGGGTCGTCAACCTTGATTTGGAAGGGACCATCTAGGAACTATTTTTTGGAAAGGACCATCTAAGAACCATTATGACCAAGTTTTGTTATAATTGGACTGTCAGTTTCTGACAAAAAGATCTTTGAATGTCTTTTGCATAGGGTTCAATGTTAAAACTATATTCCGGGCTGACGGCAAACTTGGACGAGATACAGACCTGTTAGATACATTTTTGGGAGGGATCATCTTAGGATCATTTCGACTAAGTTTGGTTATTATTGGACAGGTTGTTTCTGTGATCTTTGCATGGCTTTTCCATATAGTCCGATGCTAAATTTATGTTCCCTACTGTCGATCATCTAGGATGTGGAAAGAATCTATAGGTTACCAATTTGGAAAGGACAATCTAGGGG
>MJUU01046952.1:115108-126983 GCA_002080025.1 Modiolus philippinarum | reverse complement strand
AATAAATACAATAACATATACAATAACATATATACAAAATGGAGAACAAGACAGAAAAAAGTATCATTTAGATTAATTATTTACATACTCTAGCTGGGTGTCTATAACATAGCAATATGAACATACATATCCATGTTTCGTCTTTGTGGATGCTGTCCAGCACCCATGCAGCGTGCTGATTCACACATGGCAGCACATATGGCACATATGGCACTGGATTCAAGCCATGTGTGTATCCTCACACTACACGCAGCTGGACAGCACACACGAAATTGTGTCAAAGAATAAATAATAAAGAATTTCAACAGAAAACCCAATCTGTTATAGCAAAAGAGAGGATTAAATATTTCTGATATTCTTTAATAGTTTCAGGAAAGTAACTACATTTTCTCTCATAAGAATTTTGTTAACTTTTTTATAAATAACGCCAAATTATTTAAAACTTTAACATTACAGAACGTCAACAAGCCTTTCATCTTATCGATACTTGGGTTCACACAGTAGTAATTTGGAATGTACTTGTTTCTTAGACAAGAAACATCATTATTAGTGCAAATAAATAAATAATGGAATTGATTACCAATTTGACCACTGTTACATAATGTACAAATGCTTTCCTCTCCTGGGATATTATACCAACGACCTATTTCTATCGGGAATTTGATATTGGAGCATCTAAATTTTGATATATAAATTCTATGCTCCTTTTTAAGTTTCATCAAATACTTTTCTAAACAAAATTTAGTTTTAAAAAGCATGTAATATTCGCCTCTGGATGAATTTTGCATGTCGCTGTACCATTTTTGAATAAATTGGTCACACATAATTTGTTTTAAGTAATTTTTCACATCAACCTCCTTACTCAGACACACTTGACTATCCCATACATAGCTTAAGCCAATGTCATTAAAAATTGATTTATATAGACAATCCATTTAGAAACAATTAGACCAGAATTGTGCATATTGAGTAAAAGTTTGTACATTATCCCAGATAATTTTTCACTATTTAACAATAATTTTGACCAAAATGACATCACTCTAACCTTTACTTGTATATCTAAAGGGTATCTAGCGGTTTCACCATAAATCATGAAACTCGGTGTGCTCGATCTAAGTGACAAGATTTTCTTTTTTCGAAGGGTTAAATATTATTGTGAAAAGAAAAAATATTTGAAAATACAACAAATTACAAACGTAGCCCATTCCGACTTGGACTATATCAACAAATTCGTCGCTAATCGAGAACGCCAATTTGAAACTTTGCGCTAATAGGCTATTAAATTCCGACGTCGCATTTTGTAAAACTAAGTCAAAGTGAAATGAAACAAAACGTCACAAATTGAAAAACGTCATATATAGTATTGTGGCTTACGGCACAATACTATATATGAAATGGAAATCGAAATCGAAATGGGTTAGCTATGTTAAATCTATATTGGACAACACGGGTTTTAGTTTTGTCTGGAATTGTCAAACAGGTTTTGATTATACCGAAATTAAGTTTCCTGTTAAAAACATTACAGGACCAATTCGTGCAAAAATGGAACAGTGATATTGCCAATTCTTCAAGGGAGTATTTTATAGCATATTTAGGCCAGACTTTGAATTAGAGAACTTTACTAAGATTAATTAGTAAACGTCGTATTACGATAATTAAATTTCGCTGTTCAAATATAAAATTTCCAGTGGAAACTAGACGCTGCCAAATACAGTTCGTGAAAATCGTACATGCAATTTATGTTTCAAAGGGATAGGAGATGAATTTCACTATTTATTTATATGTCAACACGAGGCAATCAAAATAGAAAGGAACAAATATATTCCCCGTTTCTATTACGAAAATCCACCAAAGACAAAATTGAAAGGTATGTTATCATTGTGCAACAAAAGGGTATTGGATAACGTATCAATATTTCTAAACAGAATTGTACATTTATTATAATATTTATCATAACCATTGCCCTAATTATATTTTGTTGTGATAATTATATATTTTTATATTAGAACGATATACAATTTTTATCATTGTTTCATTCACATTGTACTATTATTATTTTGTCCTTAAGAATTCTCTATATTGTTTATTATATTCATTCTATGTATTGTTTAATTCTCCTTTCAATTCTCACGTTACTGTGTATTCTGTCTTGAGTAAATAAAAATCTTGAAATCTTGATCTGGCAGCAAGAGGGTTAAGAAATAATTCATGGGCGCCAGTGGTTTGTATGGAGATTTACATACGGGTGGCCATTTTTTTCGTTAATATTTTACCCAGAGCGTTTTACTATGACATACTGAGCATACGCGAAACACAGACTCCGAATAGACCCTTTCACGATAACTGCGTTCCTGTGATTCTGGGTGGAAAATGAAAACAGTTCCCGCAAAAATCGCGTCTTAGGACAATTAATCAAAACATCACACATATCATGACGTTGCATTTTACCCACTTATTGAGCGCATATGCAGAATTCAGGACCGCATTTATCGTGAAAGGATCTATTAGGATATTTTCACAAAAAAATGCCGTTTTCTGAGGGAAAAAGGATTATTTTGAAGACAAACGTAGCAAGTGCAAAATACTACATTTATATGTCATATTACAAATATATATGACTTGGTATGGTTTCAGAGGAGATGCGGCCCAAAGAAATCGATCTCTTCTTTTAGTATTGAGATAATAGCAGAAGTCCATTATAAGTAAAAGTAATATATCAGTAGACGGCATTGTTCCCAGACTACCGCTGTGTTTCAAACGAGATTTCATGCGAGAAGACTAAAAATTCATAACCTGAATAATCCAGTCGTTATATTCCACTCACTACGATCGCTACATTATTGCATATCAGTTAAAAATTCTGAGATTTCATTGGGTTAGTACTGATCAGCTGACATGTAGAATTATGAAGAATGGAAAGCGCCGGTCCGATTTTCTGATATTGACGGTCAACGGACCGCTGGATCTGAGTTGACTTCCCTTTTATAAAATGCATTGAAACTGTAACGTAAATCAACAAATGACAACAAACAACAAAAAAACATTAAATTTCCAATTGAATGTTTTTGATCAAATTCACAAATGTTAAAAAAATTGATAACTTGAAGTTAATTAAATGGAAAACAGTTTATTTGAAAGAAAAAAAAGGATTTTTGTAATTTTGTTTTTGTTTTTATTGTTAGATGAGTGAACATTTTAGCTGCGAAGGAAGACATTTTTGAAATCAAAGTAATTGAGTCCATTTTCTTGTTTTACATATCTTATTTACACAATAGTAAATGACATAGAAGGCAATATCACAAAATTAAGACTGCCCAAGGGTTGTGATATGGACCAGGAAATTGATATGGCCCGAGCCAATATTCTACATGTCAGCTGAGTAGTATTAAACCAATGAAATGTCAGAATTTTTAACTAATATGCAATAACATTTTTTATTGCTTTTATTGAATAAAACACCACAGCTGCTTTTTTGTTCTATAATGTAGACTAATATTTCTTCAATGCAATAAACACAATAGTAAATTACATTATTGGCAATATCACAAAATTTGGGCTGCCCTCGGGTTATGATATGGACCAGGAAAATGATTTACCAGACTACTTTTCAATACGTCACAGTATAGAAAACGTCACGTCATAGAGCCTAAAACGTCATGAAGTTGGTCACATGGGGCGGACACGTTTGTGACGTAGGGCGGACAAACAACAACTGGTGAATTTGAATACCAGAACTCGGATATATGGTCTAATGAATGGGACTTATCTAAGTTGGCATGAATGAAAGTTTTAACTTAAATTGGGGCGGTTGTATAATATTATTCTTGAAATATTTACTTTGCATCACTACTTAACACCAGGAAAGAATTTTACAGGTACATAGATATCACACCCGGAAAGGATTTGGGATTACATATTATACGGACTTATATTGAAAACTTATAAACTTACCACTTTCTTTACACCAGGAGTGGCATTAATTACTTTTTCTCCGAGTTTTTTCCTAATTTCTTGCTCACTTTCTTTACTTTTCATGAAAACTTTGTAAGCTTTCGCTGCCTCCATCATCAGGTCTTCGACATTTTTTTTATTGGTCAAGTCTACTGTTCTGCAAAAGGAGTAAATCATTCTTAATCGACTTAAACATATTAACTATAATATCATTCACAGGAGTTATTTGTAGTGACACTCTGAAAATTCAGAAATTATTTTGAAAAATAAAGTTAACCTGAAATCATAAGTAAATCACAAGTAAAACACCTAGTCATCAAATGTGTACGGATGCATACACAATGTAGCACTTTGTCATCTTTTTACAAAGAACCTGTCAGTTACTGATATAGGAGTAAACAATGAATCGGTACAACATCACTGCATTTGATTGGCCAAGAAGTTCAAGTAGTGACACATTCATTCAATCGACCCTTATTCAACATATTTGGTTAAATTATCCAACCAAACATAGTATAAATTGGGGAAGTCCTTGAAAAGGGCTGAAAAGGGTAGATTTTGGTGACGTTTTTGACATATTTAACATTGGCTAACAATGTGTACACTAACAAGTTTTATATATATTGTGTAAAATCTGTATAAATATTTTGAGTGTACAAGTGGTTGGCCACCTCCGTTTCAATCAAAAACCAACAAAAATGACGAAAATTCAACAATTTTTAAAATTATGCCTTTTAGGGCTAATTTTTCGGTTTTATTTCTAGGATCCCAGTAGTATTATTTGCAAAATGAACATGAATCTATGGAATGCGACCATTTTACTATATAAAGGGGATACGATACAGTAAAGATCCTCACGTTACTGATTTTTTCGTGAAATTTTGAAATGAAGTCAATTTGAACATGCTCTTTCCAAATCTGCAAAGAAAAGTATACCTTCATGATTTCGTTTTCGAGATAACTGCGATTGAAAATTGCCATCAGCCATCAAAACATCATCTATGACTAATGAGTCTCGATGTCGTATGATTTTTAGTGGCTGAAACGGTGCTATTCGTGTACACACAATGTTGAAGATTTTTTACCTGTATCAAATACACTATTTTCAAACCGTGTACACGCAATGTCAAAGATGTTTTACCTGAAAACAATATATTTCTTAACTACTACTTCATTCTACACGACCCACTTGACGACGACATATTTGTCGAAAGATATCGGTCGACCTTTAAATTGTACTTTTATTTTGGCCTGTGTTTTTTTTGTTCTTTATGTCATATTTTAAATTTTAAATTCATCCCTTTTAACAGCTCACATGTTCATGTATCTCGTTATTTTGTTATTGGCCTTGAGAGCTGTTTCGCAACACATACTTTGTTTTATAATTAAGATTTATTACGACAAAAATTAAAAAAAAATACAAAAACAAGTAAAAGTTCAAATTGCCGTGCACGAACGTGCATTCATGGATCTATTTGAAACTTTGCAGTTGAAAAGTATAGCTAATTTAAAAGACAGCTAACGTACATCATCATGCACACTGTCATAAAAAATTTGGTTTCAAAATTCTTCATTGGAGTACTTATACTATAATGTATAATGTATAACAACCACAAATAGCACTGAAATATATATAATGGACATTTACTTGGGTAAAAACACGGGCTCCACAGCCTAGAGCACTGCGATTAGCCTCGGAGCCCACAGCTATTGTATTGGAGCCCGAAACCATTGTGTTGGAGCCCGGAGCCACTTGTTATTCCAAACATTTGCGTCTTGATGTTTATAATACTCCCGTCGTCATTCTTTCAAAGATGAAAGTATTTTGGAATAGGTTTAAATTTAGAATGAAACTTTTGAAAGACCTAGAACTGAAAACTCTTGAATGCGTAAAGCTGCCCTTACATTTACACCGTGTAGCACAAACGCATGTAAAATAAACAAAATCATTTTTATCTGGTGGTTTTATCTTGTTTGGTGTAAATTGAAAACACACAAAACCTTAAGGCATGACCTTTGACCTTGACCTTTGACCTTGTTAGCAGATAAGCTCGGAAACCGTAATAGATGACTAAAAAATTATATCATCAAAATGTTCAACATGTCAAAAGCTACATTTGTTTCATTTGGACCGAAGCTCTCCGACGGCTCACCAGAGAGTTATTGTCCTCGACGTGTTTCAGAAAGTGGAGAAAAGAGACCTACAATTTGAGCCCAAGGTCAAAGGTCATCAAGATCAGTGCTCAAGGTCATAGCCAAATTTTGGTCTTTTTATTGTAAAATCTTTAAAACGGTTAGAAATGGCCACTTAAATAAATTGGAGACAATATGCGTCTCATCAAGATGTTTTCAATCATAAGATGTAACAATGTTACAATGACTTGGAAAGACCTTGCAGTTGTTCTCTGAACAATAGTCCTTTTAATCAAAAAGTGTTTATTCTCAAAGAAAATTTGTTTTAAATTCAGACATGTCTTCACTCTGCTATGTATTATATGTTATATGTTGTATTTTTGTCCTCTTGTTACACAATTGTGCCTGAGTGTTGTTTAATAAACTTATCATTAAACTTGTTTTTTTTCTGCTTTGTAAAATATCATCTAAAGTATACTTTATCAATTTATATTTTAAAATCGGCATGCCAATAGAGACAAAATGAAAGGGTCACAAAAGATCTGACCAGATAAGACAAGCCTTGAACCAAAATATGAAAATTATATGTAAGAAATAGATACTTTGAAGGTTTTTCAGACACCGTAGCCCACACGTTGTCCATTCTTTGTTTTGTAGTAAGATCTTTTCCAAAACAGTCCTCCACACATTTACCCCAGGCCTTATTGTTCATTTTGTCTTTGTTTGCTGCTCCTGATACGCCATTCCATTTTCTAAATTGAGCAATCAGTGCATCAATGTCACTTCCGGATGCCATTGCTTTGTATCTGAAACGAGGAAAAAAATCTTTTCAGACGATGCAATTTTAGAGAAACTTCTCTCTAATTTTAAACAAAATTGTCTAAAATTTTGATATTGTAAGTTTCCAAATAAAATCGCTCTTTGGTATAACAGCTTCCATACATTACACATTTATTACTAAAAACACACACCAAAGTTTGAATTAACACCTAAAAAACTACGTAATTGATATAGAAATATTAGAAATGCCCATGCATAGTATGAAAACCCTTTAACTTATAGCATTTAAAAGATGCTATAGATGTTAATATCTTTTTCAAACAAAAACAGATAAACAGACAGACTGACCAAAAACTATATACCACCCGAATCTTCGATTCTCAGGGGCATAAAAAGTAAAGGCCTATTTGGTGTAATTTCTAAAGGGGACAATCAAATGTTTTCTCCTTCAGTTTATCATTGTTTTAAATGGATTTCGAAATGTTTTGATGATCTGCACTGAAGACACATGAGTTGTCGAAATGCACATCTACAGACACAAAATTAACAGTAACTTCGGTATTTTGTTATTGAAACCGGGCTGGCCTTTCATGTCCTTTTTACCCTGCGTTAACACTCGGGTTAAAATAACACATGACATAAATGGCAAGCCCGGTGTAACGCAATGATACTACCCGGACCATTTAGAAGGGGGCTTGGATTTTCACCCGAACCGGCAAATATTGCGGGCTAGAATATTCTTTTCCATATAAACTATTCTAGGAAAATTTTTTGAGCAAGGCTTTTTTGTAATGGACAATGTGAAACTTTTTTTCATCCAAAATCGGGGCCAGATTTTTTTCTAAAAAATCCTAGCCCCCCCCCTAATCAAATGTTGCGTGCCTAAACTGGAGTATACGTGAACTATTTTTCACAAATAACGACATTTTTTTAAAAATCGTTTTAATGTGCAGTTGTAATTAAATGGACTTAAACGCATAAAAAAATCATTGTAGCCTAAAGCCTAAAATGTCACCAAATGGTCCAAACATTGGGCTGTTCTAGCCAAGATTATTCATTTCATGAAACATAACAGTTATGTGTTATGTAGTTGTTGAGAAACGGACAACGGACTTAAGGATGTTCGCTGGTCAATTTGAAAATAAAAGTTATTTAGAAAACTGAAAAAGAATTTACTTAAGCGAAAAAAATGACAGGTTGCTGATGTCATTTTTGAGATATAAGTAATCAAACATTTGGCGGGAAACTGAACTTCTCTGAACTTTTCATACGCTTAATATAAGCAGTGTTTATCCATAAACGGATAGGATTTAGTGAAAGGAGTAGGGGCGGTAAGGGTCTTATTTCGCCTGAAAAATAAATGTGGTTGAATTCACCGAATCTTCTCATTAAAATGTTCCAAAGGTATAGCTTTTCAGTAAACAGTAACATTTCTCAAATATTAATGCATGATTATTGAGTTTTTGAGTATGAAAAAGAGACAAATTGAGGATTTTGTAGAAAAATGGCAAATTTGACCATTTTGACTACTGTTTCTGTATAGGAAATATTGCATGCAAGAACCACAAAAATTTTTGTATAAAAGGTTCAATTAATGTGTATCATTAAGTTGGTAAATTATCTAATTGGTCCTTGAATGTGCTCGATATTTCCGGTTAGGAAAACTGTTCGGAAATATGCCAAATTTGGTATCTTTCTATGAAAATGCGCAAAAGTGGCCTTTTCATGTCTTCAGAATTATACGTATTATGACGTCATTGGTTCTAACTTTTGTATTTTTTTTCTGTAAATGGGATCTAAGCTTTGAAACGACTACGAAAGAAAATCTTGAGGTGCAACTTAGAAATTCACTGGAATCTTGGGCCAAATTAACTCCTTATCGCACCTTGTCAAAATGCTGCTAACGTTATATAAAATGTTATTATCAAACAAAATATTTGGGTTCATGGGCAAAAAATTAAAATGCTTTTAAATGGATAAAACCAGGGAAGTCCGAAAATCTGACAGAAAAAAAACAAAATGTGACGGCGAGCATCCTTAACAACAAAATTTGGCTTACTGTCCCTGATTCGGGTAGTAATCATCAAGGTGATTATTTGATGCATCATCATTACTTGTTGAGAAATGGACTTTAACGTCAAGTTTATCAAAAGTCATCAAGGTGAACGCTAATTTATTGTTTAAGATTTTCTTAATAACCATCAAGTAAATTAATTTGATGAAAAATCATCGTGATATAGTGTGTAGTTGTTTAAAAAATGGGTAGGGTAGGAAATTTCATCTTCTAAGCAAAAGAACGATTTTGGCTGCAAAAATTAAATCTAGCATGAACATAAAAGCGTAGAAGCCGAAATTTCCTGCCCCTACAATTTTTTAAAAATATTTATATCTTTTTTTTCAATTTTTACTAATTTGTTCTTGTGCTGATATTTTGTGATATTTTGCTCAATGGTCGTTAAAGTCTAACAAATTAGAGTTAGATTGTAGTATGAATTATTGGTAGTTTCGATGTAGACCTACTGACAAAATTCTTTTTTTTTTCCCTTCTCATGTTACATTTGTAGTCAACAACGTCCATGATGTAGCTATCCATACTTTGCCTATTCTTTGTAGCTTAGTGTTTAAAAACAAAACAAAATACACAATAGATACAAACATTAACTAACCAGTTAAAATTGACAACCATATAAAAACAATTTACAGGTAGTAAGTAAACTCAGCAGTATGTTGTGCAAGAATCTCCAAAAGCATTAAATTTCAAATTATTCAAAGAAAATATAGAATTGGAGAAATATTTTTTGATGAATTTAGATGACAGGAACATTAATACTTTTTGTAGATTCAGAACAGTTAATAATAAATTACCAATTGAATCTCGAAGATGGCGAAATGTGTACAGGTGTAATAATCTACCTGGACACAACGGTTTATTGTCACCAGGACGGAAGCATAAATATTGCTGAATTATGATATATTCTACAATACGCAAAAAAAATTATGGTAAAAAATTTTACCTTAATTTTCATATTAACTGCATTTTGTAATTTATTAATTTATAGAAATTTAATTTGAACACGTATATTCTTTCAGAACGGATACCTGTTTGAAATAAAAATGTTAAAATTCTGTTTTTTATTAATTTAACCAGGACAAATGACCACACGTTGCTACGGTAAAATCGAGTCTACACCCTCTTAATGGCGGACAACTATGCGGCACCTGGTGCTCAAGTTCGATAATTCTGTAATCGCCAATTTCTGAAATCGTCTATGACTTGATCGTGAAATTGAGGTCGCAGATAAAAACCGTATGGAAGGCGGACATGGACTATTTAAAGACCTTCTCACGTATCAAACATTCATGGTTGACCTTCCATAAATAACTAATGATACATGATAAATTGACCTAATCAGAAAAAAAACTCAACTTACTATATCAATGACCTACCACTTATACACCCCTAAGCTGAGTTCAGTCTCGGCAATAAGAAGTGCCCGGTTCAGAATTCGCGTATACGTGTCTTAGTCCGGTTCAATTCTCTAAATTCGATCGATATTCCTGTAAACAACACATGAGGAATCTACCATAGTATGAATATAACGAAAATAATGTACCTATAATTTCAAATTTTGTCATTTTTGCTTCAATACTGAGATTATTGTTTATTTTCCCCTTTCGACGTTCTGAAATAACGATCAATTTGAATAAAAATTTAAGTTTGAATACTTTTGTCAGGAATTGTCATCTATTAGATTTGCACCCATAATTAAGAGAAAACTTGGACTTTACTGGATAATGTTTTGGTTACTATCCATTTCCGATGGATTCAGTTTAGTCATGTTTTGGAATAATGTTTAGTTCGGTTGATTCAAAATGTCAACAAATGCTTATTGTTTTAATTCGTCATTCTTATAATTACTTATTACGACTCTACTGCTTATAAATGAACATTATTTGCTAAAAAGTCGGAATTACTTGTATTCTAGTCAACCACATGCTTATTTCAACACAACGGTCGGAGTCATGAAAATGATTTCTTTTAATTTTTCGAATCTAGCTCTTCTTTTTAACAATTCTATATTATTTAAAATATATGTTACTGGAAAAAAGTCGTTTTTTAACCTTTTTCCTTTTACTTACAGCTTTCCGCTTTGTATTCAGATATATTTGAACAAAACCATATGTCATGGCTAATTTTGGCGACCACTACTTCCAAATGATAAACACATGGAAATACAACTAAAGGAAAAGGGCGTTGATGAAAATTCAAGAGATCTTTCGTTACATGCTCAGTCTAACTCAATTGAGGACTGTTATCATCATAATGCAAATTGATGACACGTATATACATTTTACCCACAAATACTTCTATGGAGTAGCAAACTGAATGTGACGAAAGATGCTTTTTGAACATTCAACGCGTTTTAGCTCACCAGTAAAACCTGGGCGAGTTCTTGGCATCCGTCAACAACCTGTTCGTCGAAAGTTTTACTTAAAGAGATCTCTGAGACAGCCTTTCTTATTTAAACCATAATTCATCATCATTATCACCTTTAAAATGTTCTTATTGTACGCAAGATAGCCAATCCTTTAATTTTAGCTTCCGTTATATTGATGATATTTGTCACTAAACAACCTTCGCTTTGGAGATTTTCTTCATCTAATCTATCCAAAAAGAGCTCAAAATTAAGAACACTACAGACACTTCCACATCGTCCTCATTTCTTGACCTTCATCTTGAAATTGACAACAGAGGTAGACTACAAACTAGGCTGTATGATAAACGCGATGACTTCATTTTTCCAATAGAAAAAAGAAGGGAAACGGGGAATGTATCAAAGAGACAACGACCTAGAGGGGAGTAATAACAACTCAAAACCACCATAAGATCTTCAATGAATGGTGAGAAAACCCCACACCCAACGGCAGGTCGGAGTCGGCCCCTGAATAAAGAGTAATCAAGTTCGGCGAAATAAACATCATCCTGGACTCCTATAGACATGGGGGGGGG
>MJUU01046952.1:63516-95755 GCA_002080025.1 Modiolus philippinarum | reverse complement strand
TTCTACACCTATCTCATTAGGCAGTGAAATAAACAAGATATTAACATATATACATTTTATTTTCTCCGTGAAATAGGCAAACACGGGTCGGAGAACATCCACATGTTTCCTTTCCAATTTAAAATCCAACAGTAATCAGTCATGATGACTCTTTTGTCAAACACTAATCTGTCATCTTTTTTCTGATTGACGGTAATCAGTTTGAAATTGTCTCTAATGATTTTGAAGTCATCTTTCACAGTTTTTACAATGTCTTTTCTGTTGGTGATCATGTCCTTAATCGTATCAAAATTGATGAGTTGACTGTTTTTGAAGTCCAGTGTCAATCCCTTTACTTTACATACGGTTGTTATTTCATTTTGACATGTAACTTTATATCCATAATTTTTGGGTCCACCAGTTACAAACTCGGAAATTGGGTTTCCGGCTACTTCATCCGTCAAGTCTCCTAAATAATCTCCTAGTTCTGGTTTCCATTCCCCAGGTTTGGAGGAAAACACGATGGAATCTGTGTCGGTGTATAAGGATCGCCTGTCCAATTTCTCCAAATAGCTGTACAATTTCAATCGAGCATGAGCAGTAGTATATGCTGCAATGACCACGTTGGTTCGTCCAGTTTCCTCGATGAAATCATCTTTGAATCGGTATCTAATACTAGCCATGGTTTCACCCATGAAACTAATACCCATGACTTCGATTTTATCACTATTCAATTATTTCAATTCGGTGCAATGTTCCATTTTAAGCATGTTGGATCTTTGTCCAAATTTTCCCCAGAAACTATTCAACATCAGTTTTGCCAAGGCTTTCAATCCGGGATTTTTCTGTATCTTCTCGTATGTGAGATGAATTCCTTCTTTCTCATAGTATTCTCTAATGTATCTCCATTTGTCGTCTTCAGTTAGGCACCAGTCAGACTAACCACTGACCACTTGTTTCATTTTTACGAATGTGTTGATATATTCCGTAAAGAGTCCTGCCATTTTCGTGTTTGGATCATATTGTTCTATGTTTTCAAAATGCCATACTTCGTATATATGTTGAACGACATATCCTTTTTCCAATGCCTTCTTCATTTCATCACTAACCCAAGTCCCTGTCAATGCTCTTTCTTCATCTGTATGTTGACATGGTGTTTGTTGATTGGTTTCAGCACACGTTCTACATAACGTAAATAATAATTTGTTGTTGATTTTGGCTGGTAACACTGGAATGTAAAGTCCTCTCGGTGGCAATACTTGGCATTTGATCAATCCTTCGTAGTGTTGAATATCAGTGAAGTTTTCGGTGATGACGTGTGAATGTCTCAAGGGTATTTTCCCGGTTTTTGTTGATGTAAGGGTATAACGACGTCACATCGTAGTAATTAATTCTTTCACCATTCGACGTATCTTTAAACAGCGTAAAGACTTCCGTTCTTCCACCATAAAAAGCATCTCTAGGTTCTAGAGGGTTCACGTATTTCAAGGAATCAATGAAGCGTTGTATGTACGGATCAATCTGTATGTCTCTATCGAACTCACATTCCCATTTTTCCACATAAGTATACCCTTGCTGTTCAATATATCGTTTTCTTTTCCAACGTCTGTTGATACAATTCTTCCATCGTCATATTATTGACTAATTGACAGTAGCAGCACTATAGCAACGTAAACATCCATGCCAGAAGCATCCATGATATTCAAACACATGATTGTCATAAAACCCATCCACTTTATAGGGTCCAATTTGTTTCTCTCCACCATTACGTTGTATCTGTATATTATTGGCTGCAGAAATGCACTGTAACCACTTCATGGCTTTCAACGAATGTTTCTCATAAGGACGGTATCCATGTGCGGGAATTATACATATGGTATCCGGTTTTAAGAACAATGTACGGAAGACGAGGTTGCAGGCAGAAGCAATAGTAATACAATCTTGAAAAGGGTCGATACCTCCTTGACTCTGTACAGTTGTCATTTCAATGAATAATTGACAGAACGTCAAACATGCTTGTCTCAGTATATCCACATCCGAACGACAATAGCTCAGCAGTTCTTGTTGACAATTAAACGTGGAATCTCTATTCTCGTTGTACCATTTCAGGAACGGAACTCTGTCTTCGGGTTTCATTTTATCCGGTTGATAAAACTTTACATCGGGTAAATGATTCAAGATGGTAGCTTGATTCTCTTTGGTATTGAATAAGTGCGGAAAATATCCTTTTCGCAGTTCTGTCAGTCCAAACATTTTTGGTAGTTTGGATAAAGCTGTAGGTAAGAAATTCATGGAATCAATCATCCGAATGTTACAGGTTGGTATGGTGATGGCCATATTCTTAGTTCCATTAGGGATCACTTCCGGTACTATGCCATGACGAATCAGGTAATTCAAAATAGGATAACTATCGTATCCTTTGAAATTATGACAGATAACAGTAGCTCCATTGTTTTGTCCAGAGAACAACCAGTTACAAAAGTCATCGGTTGTATTGGTCCCAGCAAACACGGCTTCATTTTTTCCACATTCCTCGCATGAACTGGTTTCATTAATGGTATTATTTAAACACTTTAAACATATTTTATGCACAACACACAAATTGGGTTGATGTTCGTAAACTCCACATTTCATTTGTTTACAATTGGTACATTTACCTGTCGCATCAGGTACATATCCTTGTTCACACTGCACTAGATTCAAAGTCAAAGAAAATGTATGTTTGATTATCCGTGTTTGAATATCATGGATGCTTCTGGCATGGATGTTTACGTTGCTATAGTGCTGCTACTGTCAATCCAGTCAATAATATGGGAATGTGAGTTCGATAGAGACATACAGATTGATCCGTACATACAACGCTTCATTGATTCCTTGAAATACGTGAACCCTCTAGAGATGCTTTTTATGGTGGAAGAACGGAAGCCTTTACGCTGTATAAAGATACGTCGAATGGTGAAAGCATTAATTATTACGATGTGACGTCGTTATACCTTTACATCAACAAAACCGGAAAAATACCCTTGGGACATCCACACGTCATCACCGAAAACTTCACTGATATTCAACACTACGAAGGATTGATCAAATGCCAAGTATTGCCACCGAGAGGACTTACCAGCCAAAATAAACAACAAATTATCATTTACGTTATATAGAACGTGTGCTGAAACCAATCAACAAACACCATGTCAACATACAGATGAAGAAAGAGCATTGACAGGGACTTGGGTTAGTGATGAAATGAAGAAGGCATTGGAAAAAGGATATGTCGTTCAACATATATACGAAGTATGACATTTTTAAAACATAGAACAATATGATCCAAACACGAAAATGGGAGGACTCTTTACAGAATATATCAACACATCCGTAAAAATGAAACAAGAGGCCAGTGGTTGGCCCGACTGGTGCCTAACTGAAGACGACAAATGGAGATACATTAGAGAATACTATGAGAAAGAAGAAATTCAAGTCGCATACGAGAAGATACAGAAAAATCCCGGATTGAGAGCCTTGGCAAAACTCATGTTGAATAGTTTCTGGGGAAAATTTGGACAATCTCCAACATGCTTAAAATGGAATATTGCACCGAATTGAAAAAATACATGGATATCTTGAATAGTGATAAAATCGAACTCATGGGTATTAGTTTCATGGGTGACACCATGGCTAGTATTAGATACCGATTCAAAGATGATTTCATCGAGGAAACTGGACGAACCAACGTGGTCATTGCAGCATATACTACTGCTCATGCTCGATTGAAATTGTACAGCTATTTGGAGAAGTTGGACTGGCGGTCCTTATACACCGACACAGATTCCATCGTGTTTTCCTCCAAACCTGGGGAATGGAAACCAGAACTAGGAGATTATTTAGGAGACTTGACGGATGAAGTAACCGGAAACCCAATTTCCGAGTTTGTAACTGGTAGACCCAAAAATTATGGATATAAAGTTACATGTCAAAATGAAATAACAACCGTATGTAAAGTAAAGGGATTGGCACTGGACTTCAAAAACAGTCAATTTTGACACGATTAAAGGACATGATCATCAACAGAAAAGACATTGTAAAACTGTGAAAGATGACTTCAAAATCATTAGAGACAATTTCAAACTGATTACCGTCAATCAGAAAAAAGATTACAGATTAGTGTTTGACAAAAGAGTCATCATGACTGATTACTGTACATTACCTTATGTATTTTAAATTGTAAAGGAAACATGTGGATGTTCTCCGACCCGTGTTTGCCTATTTCACGGAGAAAATAAAATGTATATATGTTAATATCTTGTTTATTTCACTTCCTAATGAGATACGTGAAGAAGATCTTACAAAGAACAAAAACAAACAACAAAAGTAAAAAAAAAAACAAAAACAAACAAACAAACAAAACAAAAATAAAAGTTGCCATAGCAACTTAGGTTACAATAACATAAAAGGGAGATAAAAACAACAACAACAAAAAAATTAACAAACAAAAAATTAAAGTTGTCATAGCAACTTAGGTTAGGGTTGAATAAAAAAAAGAAGTTTAAGAATAGCATTGGATAAAAGCAGAAGTAACTAAAAAAAGATAGTTAGAGTTAGTCATGAACAAAAGACAACAAAATCAGGAAAAGTGTGTATAAGTACTTAAAGAACACAACATAAATAATATATAATACATAATGTCTAGGGATAGATTAAAAGGTTAAAGTATGACTTAGAGAACATGACATTTAAAACACAATGACCAGGGTCAAAATAAAGGTTAAAAGTAGGTGGGTTAGGGTAAGCCATGAACAAAGACAACAGTACTGATCTAACAACAGAAAAGTTAGGGTTAGTATAAGGATAAGTGCAAGGTTAAAGGTTAGGATAAAGACGAGACCAGTGAAAGTACCATTGACAGAAGTAGGGCGAGACCTAAGAAAGTACCTTGGATAGAGGTAGGGCGAGACAAGTGACAACACTATGGACTAGTGAAGTCAAAGCCAAAGGCGAGGCACTCAAGACAAGGCCAAAGGTCAATGGCACACTTAGCACCTCGTCAATAACGATTGCAGCGCCTTCTATATAAGCACAAAAATTCCCTCCTGAACTAATTTGCATATTTTGAGGAAAATTGAGGGAAAATGAAAATATTTTACAAAGAATGCACTATGTGGCTCCTCGACAAAAGTGATCTGAGATAACCCGTTATACTACTGATACATTATTATATGCTCAAATTTAAAAAAAAATATGAGGCTTTGACATTTCCAGGAAATTTACCAAATTTGGAACCGGAATCATAATTCCAAAAGCTTATTGCAAACCTGAAGACTATATGCAACAATTCTGCAGAAAGACTTTATCCCTAAATCCAAAATGTAGGAAGAGTTTGTGTCACATGCCACAACTTTGGGCTTTTGTCAAAATCAATATCTTGAGGCCTCTTGTTTGCACCAAGATAAAGATAAAAAAATCCGAAAGCTTATTGCGCATCTACAGACTATATGCAACAATTCTACAACAAAATTAAATCCCTAAATCCAAAAATGTAGGAGGAGTTTGAGTCACAGGAAAAGCGTGACGGACGGACAGACGGACGGATGGGCGGACGGACGGACAGACAGACGGAGGGCAAAACAAAATCCCCCGAACTTTCTTCGAAAGTGCAGGGTTAATTGCATGTTTTTGGGTGAAATTTCTGTTTGTTGACATTTTAAGAACCGGACAAAACGCTATTCAACCGGACTAGACCACGTATAA
The DNA here is from genome assembly GCA_002080025.1 of Modiolus philippinarum. Lineage (NCBI taxonomy): Eukaryota > Metazoa > Mollusca > Bivalvia > Mytilida > Modiolidae > Modiolus > Modiolus philippinarum. The sequence continues at coordinate 90,034 of MJUU01046952.1, read as the reverse complement.
GCGAACTCAACCGGACAATTCTTATTACCGAGAACTCAGCTTAATAGGGGTGTTATAGTTTCTTGAAGAGTGACCTAATAACAAAAACTTAACAGGAAAGTTAATGCAATTGTTGAACATTGTTTATAGAACCGATTCAATAAATCTGTGCCACCCATGAGCTTATTCGTGACGTACATATTTTATAGAATGATACAATGCACAACAACTGCTTGAAATCCTATTTTGAGATCGCAATGTTTTCACAAATTCACAATACATACCATGTGTAATGTCAGAATTAGTTGATCAAGATTAAGCTTATTTATCGCCACGTACGTTTAAAAATAGCTTTTGGTGTGCTCCGGTGGATCTAGCCTCCGGAAAAATGGGGGTTAATGAGGTTCCAGAAAAAGGGAGGGTTCCAGACCATTTTACTGACCTTTGTCAGTTTGGCCTACATTTTGCATTTCCTGAAAAGGGGTTCCATTCCCCCGGACCCCTTCCCCTCTGATTCGCCAATGGTACGTGTTAAAAAAAGCAAATTTAAAGTCCACTACTGTCCATGTGCGAATCGAGAAATTCGTAATTCATGTAACCCTGTGATGTTTAATTCATGTTCCGTAAGGTATCGACGAAAAAGAATGATTGTTATGGAATTAGGGTAATTATGTTGACTGTCTTCAGTGTTGACCATTTATAAGTTGCCTAAAGCATGCGTCGTGAAATTATCTAACCTCGTTACTTAAAAAAATGTTGTTCAACATCGAACAACGAAGCTTTTTAATATTTAGGAATAAGTGTGATTTAAGGCTTTTTGTTGTTGAAAACCGATAAAAATAATTAGAAGTAGTCAGTTTTTAGTGTTAATTATCGTATGCCTATGCTTTGTTATAAATATATATGATTACATGGAAGTAGAGCTACAATGCTCTACTTCCATGTAATCATATATATTTGCATATATGATGCGACTTTAATTTATGTCGCTGCTACTTTCAATTCATGTTAATTTTCACAACTGCTACTAAAAACTGGTGTAATCCATTCATATTAAAAATGACTAATTGACAAATATATGCCATTCTTTATTCTTTTTTAGGCATTTTCTAAAATTAATCGACAATATTATATCTTTCTTGTTTATTTGTCAGGCTCAATGTTTTTTCCAGCTTTTGGAGTACAAATATTGCTTTGATACGATACTCTAGCGCTTGTCTAAATTACAAGCATTTTCTGGTAAGAGTTCAAAAGTACATCGGCAAACGAATACAGAAGCAAGAGCGAGGAAAGGGGGAATTCTAAAATCATAAATCCAAAGTCAAGGCAATTCAAATTCAACACGAATTGAGACAGTATGACAAAGACTAAACAAATAAACAAAAATGAACGCCACACAACTGAAGCACTAGCAGTGTGAACCCCTATAAAAACTGAGGTATCATCAGGTGCTCCGGAAGGGTTTATCAACTGAATATATCGCTGAACTGGCTTTGTACGCGTATGTTCGTTGAGATCTGTCTGTCCGTACGTCAAGCCGGTCGTTCGTACATTTGCATAGATGACGTGACTTTAATTTATGTCAATATGGGTCTCTATGTAATACCATGAAATGTTCTTGCCAAAAAAAAAAGAAAAAAAAAGGATACTCCTATCAAAATTGATGAGAATCTGCAAAATATATGTTTCCAAAATAATTTTATTTGAGAAACCCAAAAGTTCTACTGATTACATCGGTGAATGAGTGATGCAAGAAATCTTCAGAGCTTCAGAGTGGTATATCAATGATTTGCTCATCTCCTCTTTTCAGATGTCTTTCATGTGTCCTTCAAACTATCATATCGCACCAAATTACATGTTAAAATAAGTAGGTTTCTTCTGTTCTAAGTGACATAAAAATACTGGTTGTTCGCTGTGAATAAAACACCATTTTTTGTTTATTTATAAAACGGAAAACGCAAAATAATTTATTAATAAGATATTCAAAATGTCAGAATTCTGCCTAAAAATCTTAAATTTTATATGCATTTCTCATTTCTCCTAAAATAATTAAGAAATGTTTTAGTTTGAGTTTCAGTTATAATCCGGAATCCTCCTTAACAGTATATCAAGTATGATTCTGAATCGTACAAGAAATTAGTAGGATTCAGAATCCTAATAGTACAAATCAGGATATCTCAATTTCTTCTTGAATCCAGTACAAATCAGAATTCTAATTTGTCATTGTAGGAATTAGAATTCCAATTTGTACTTCCTACTGCATGCAAATTTGTACTCTAACATATTCATATACACGTTTTCAGATTAATTGTGTTGTTTATGGTAAGCTGATGTTTGTCCTTTACATCCCCCATGTTACGCATGTATGCATATGTTTTTGTCATACTATGTTGTGCATTCAGCGTCTTCGTTTGCAAGATCTTTAAATATAGATTTAACAAATCGTCATAGTTAAGCCGGTCCTTTACTTCATGTTGACTGCTTCCAAAATGTATTGTGACAGGGATGTTTGTCATATTTTTCACATTTTTTACTCAAGATTATGATAACTTCAAATGCAATATACAACCTCTACATCATAAGATGTATAAAACTTCCTATTGTCAGTCATGTTCTCGTAACTGACGAAAAGCTGAATTGATTGGAATGCAGAGTTGCATTAATTTTGCGATTGGTTGCCAATATCTTGTAGTGAAACCCCTTGTTATGTAAGCATTGGTGATGTCACCAAAGGTTGGTAGTGATTTGCCTAAAGAGTCTTTGGTGTTTGTAACGACCCACAAAATATTATCTCTGCAGCATTTTTCATTATCTTCCAGATAAAAAATACAAATGCATTTATGGTGACTTTAAGATGAAGAACAACAATAAAAGCGTTGTTCCATTGCTTGCTTTTCTCACGTATTTGTGGAGATTTTGTCTCATTTGCTTTTACTCCATATCCCTTCATTGCTTATTTTAGACTAGATTTTATCTCTCCGGTAGTGTGGAGTCCGTAAAAAGATTCCCCGTGCGAGAGATGCTTTTTGTCGGGAAATGGATGACAGCAATTGTAAAAATATTTTGCTAGTTGATTTTATATTTGTTGACGATCCCGCATCCATGACATAATAAACATGGATGTAGCGTTGCTCGACATCCAGCAATATATTCCGCTTAAACCGGTGCTAGGGGCCGTATTGAACTTACTATGAGGTATGAGCATAGCTCATTGTTGAAGGCCTTAATGTGACTTTAAGATGAAGAACAACAAAAAAGGCGTTGTTCCATTGCTTGTTTTTCTCACGTATTTTTGGAGATTTTGTCTCATTTGCGTTTACTCCATATCCCTTCATTGCTTATTTATATACCACATCTTTTTAAGAAATCTGTTGATAATTGTGTTTTCGATCCACTACTATTAATGTAGAAACGGAGCCCTAAAACACATACTAGTATTAGAGAATTAACTTTAAAATTACACCAGAAGACAAACCAAAATCTCGCAAAGCAACACATATTCCAAATATCATTTACTACAGTTAGTGTCGATAAACTGATCTAAGCACAAAACTTGAATAAGGTCAATATCCAAAATATAATTGAAACATTCCATTTTTATTGAAAGCAATGAAAACTACCATTGTGGTCAGTGAAACATAGCAATTACTCAAATTTTATTCGCATTCTTGTAAAATGAACTTGAGTTTGAGTATCTCTGAAATAACGGATTAAGCATATTATGGTTTTGTATTCCGTCAACAAATTACCAAAACCAGATTCATTAAGTCATTTTTATAAACAGGATATCGTTAAAACTAATTTATAAAAATGGAATATCTGATTTTGCACAGCTGGTCTGTATCTTAATTTTTACGGGTAAAACAGCAATGACATGTTATGATTGAAGTCGGTCAGGTTAGGGATGCGGTTGGGACTTAATGTAAGCCCATTTTTAGCTCACCTGACCCAAAGGGTCAGTGTGATCTATTGCCATCACTTGGCGTCCGTCGTCCGTCCGTACGTCGGTTAACTTTTCACATTTTCATCAACTCCTCTGAAACTACTGAAGCAAATTCAACCAAACTTTACAGGAATGATATATGGAAGGTCCTTAACAAAGATTGCTCATTTCGTTCCTATCCGACAAAAAACATGGCCACCAGCGCGGAACTTGTATTTAACATTGGACCCTAATGGGAAAAACGTCATTTTCATCAATTCCTCTGAAACCACTGAGGCAAATTCAACCAAACTTAGCGGGAATGATGTATGGGAGGTCCTTTATAAAGATTGCTCACTTCGTTCCAATCCGACAAAAAACATGGCCGCCAGTGCGGAACTTGTATTTAACTTTGGACCCTATGGGAAAAAAAACGTCATTTTCATCAACTCCTCTGAAACCACTGAGGCAAATTCAACCAAACTTTACAGGAATGATGTATGGAAGGTCCTTTACAAAGATTGCCCATTTCCTTCCGATCCGACAAAAAACATGGCCGCTAGCGCGGAACTTATATTTAACATTGAACCCTATTGAAAAATATCATTTTCATCAACTCGTCTGAAACCAATGAAGCAGATTCAACTAAACTTTACAGGAATGATGTATGGAAGGTCCATTACTAAGATTGCTCATTTCTTTCCGATTCGATAAAAAACATGGCCGCCAGCGCGGTACATAGTTTAACATTGGACCCTATGGGAAAAAAAATATTTTCATCTCCTCTTTAACCACTGAAGCAAATTCAACCAAACTTAAGAGGATGGTGTACTTAAGGTCCTTAACAAAGATTGCTCATTTCATTCTGATCCGATATAAAAATGTGGCCACCAGCACAGAACATAGTTTAACATTGGGAAAAAACATTTTCATCTTCTCCTCTGAAACCACTGAAGCAAATTCAACTAAACTTTACAGGAATGATGTACTAAAGGTCTTTAACTTAAAAGTTGCTCATTTCGTTCCGATCTGATAAAAAAGCATGGCCCCCAGCACAGAACTTAGATTTAACATTGGACCCTAAGGGGAAAATCACATTTTCATTTTATCCTCTGAAAACACTGAAGTAAATTCAACTAAACTTTACCGGAATGATGTTCTAAAGGTCATTAACAAAGATTGCTCATTTCCTTCCGATCCGATAAAAAACATGGCCCCCAGCATAGAACATAGTTTAACATTGAACCCTATGGGAAAATCACATTTTCAGCATCTCCTCTTAAACCACTGAAACAAATTCAACCAAACTTTACAGGAATGATGTACTAAAGATCCTACACAAAGGTTGCCCATTTTGTTCTGATCCGATAAAAACATGGTCATCAGCACAGAACTTAGTTTAACATTGGACCCTATGGGAAAATCACATTTTCATCTTCTCCTCTGAAACCACTGAGGCAAATTCAAACAAACTTTTCCGGAATGATGTACTAAAAGTCCTTAACAAAGGTTGCTCATTTCTTTCTAATCCGACAAAAAACATGGCCGCCAGCATGAAACTTAGGTTTAACATTGGACCCTTTGGGAAAATCACATTTTCATCTTCTCCGTTAAAACCGCTTAAGTAAATTTAATATAACTATACAGGAATGATGTATGGATGGCCCTTAACAAACATTGCTCATTTCGTTACAATCCAAAAGAAAAAATGGCTGCCAGTGCAAAACTTAGGTTTAACATTGGACCCTATGGGAAAAATTATATTTTCATCTTCTGCTCTGAAACCACTGCAACAAATTCAACCAAATTTTACAGAAATGATGTACAGAAGGTACTTTACAAAAATTGCTCATTTCATTTCGATCTGACTTAAAACATGACCTCCACTGCAGAACATATTTTTCCATTGGAGCCTGGTATGAGATAACCAATCCTTTTCATCATCTTCTCTGAAACTATTCTAACAAATTGAACTAAATGTATAGAAGGTCCTTTACAAAGATTACTCATTTCAATAGGATCAGACCAAAAACATGGGTGCTAATGGAGAACATAGCTTAACATTAGACCCAATTAATGGTACAGTAATAAACATATTTTTGGTCATGCATGGCATAGTTCTAAGAATTTTTTCAGGTGAGCTATACTTGCTCAGTCTCTGCGCCTCTAGTTCGATATATTAACACTATTTTGCTTAGTAAAAATAAGAAAAACGAGTATTTTCGTGAAAAACTGTAAGAATTTACGTGAACGAAAAGTAGTAAGTTACATGAATTACGAATTTTCGATCTCGATTCGCACCTGGGCAATAGTGAAGTCCAATTCGTGAAATAAATACGTTTCATAGCGATTAATCGTTCGCAGGTTAAACAAATCTAGATCTTCATGTTAACTGTTCTCAGGTTCAAAAATCCAGATTTCCGAATTCGGATTGCCTAATATTAAGTGGGATCCCGGGGGGTAACTCTCATATATTTTGTACGGGGACGTGCGGCTGGGGTCCAAAATTGTACCCGAATTAATACTAGATTATGATCAAAACCCATACCCTAATAAATACTGTCCTTATGTATGACACCCATAAAAATACTAATGTGCAATATAAATTTATTGCATGATCATGATGATTAGAAGAGAAAGGGGCAAATTCTAAGGTATGGCATATAAAATTTGTCAATTCATATACTTTAAATAAATCTTCTGGCAATTTTTATACAAATTTGAATTAATACCAGATGTGTTGAAAATATACCCAAATAAATATGAAAAAGGAAAAATGAGCATCAATTAAGATACAAGAATTTGTGAAACAAGCACCCAAATTTGAAGTACGTCCCCGTATACCAATATATAGGAAGTTACCCCCCCTCCCCCCGGGAGTTGGATACAACCCCAAAATGTGTATCCTCAAAAAAAGGAGGCTAGGGTACTTTGTTCACCGGGTTTTGCCATCGACGGTATGGTGAGGACTATGTGTGTTTTAATTGCGATATATATATATATAAATAAAAGTTAGCGAACGAATACTTACTAAATATCTAATGCTAACGTTGATGCTGGAAGGAAGTAATATTTAATGTGTATACACAACTAATCATGTATACATAATTACTTAGAATGACTAATAATATCTGAAACAAAAACAAAACCTTACCGTCTTATAGCTAGTATTCTATGGAAGCAAAAAAGTCCTGATTTAGTTGATAAATTATGTTAATAAAAGTCTACCCGGGATAAGCGTATGAGTATGAACTTGTTTACAGTAAACTTATTCAAATTTTCTAAAAAGTAAACCAATATTCGATTATTTTGTGAAGAAGGTTAAGATTTAAATTGTATATATGAGCAGGTCATATTTGTTGCACTTGATGTCATGCGTAAATAAATATAGATTCGTGTCAAAACTAGAAATGAATAAATCAAAATGGAAATTTATGTCGTAAATAGGCAACCAACCATAGTTATAAACACATCGATAACTATGGTTACGGATAAACAGACTCTCCATGTTGATCATGTTGATCATCACATCGCATAAATGTACTTTAAATTATTAAATAGAAAGTTTTCGCTTGATGAATTGTGATGTGAGAGAAAGAAATTAATAAAGAGCAAAGGCATAATAAAAATGTGCAGACGTCAGTGCACGAATTAATTACAGTCAATCCAGTTCAAACCAGAATATAATGATTGACAAGGTATGTCATGGAACCGGGTCGTTAAATCTCTTTTGGGTGTTTCTATGTAGTTATTGACTTGACTGACAAAAAAATTAAAAAGTACCCGATTTATCTAATTTACATTTTTCATAGCATAAACGTAACATAATGAGGCTTATCGTCCACCATGATAATAACTTATCCAGACAGATAATGTTAAACTAATAAGTTCCACGGTACCTTTCATCTTGGATAAAGTGAAGACACATTTTACAGGAGATCACCAAGGGTTATTCTGTCACCAAGTTTGATTCCAATTATAGCTTTGTGGCCTCATAGGAAATAACTTTGATTGCTTTCTAATCGTGTCCAATGATAAACAATATCCCGCGCTTGCATCCATCTTGGATGCGATGCCAGACTTGCTAGACACATTTTTCAAAGGGGACCAACAAAAGCTTTAAGGAAAATTTTGACCAGGTGTGCCTTAATTAACAATGGACTTTCAGAGCAGAAGATCTTTGAATGTGTTTTCCGATAGGATGTTAGTTCCTGACTAGCGGTCATATAGGATGAGGGGCATATGGACTTTCTGGGGAGCCACCCAAAGACTACTGTAACTAAGGTTGGGTCTAAATAGCTAAGTTGCTTCAGAGGAGAAGATATTTCAATATATTTTCCCATAGGATCCAATCTTATATTTAGTTCTCAACAGGTGGCCAACTTCAATGAGGTACAGACTTGAAAGACACACTTTTCAAAGGGACCATCCTAAGTTTTTTGTGACTTAGTTTAGCTTCAATTACGGAAACGATTTAAGAGATCTTTGAATAAAAAGTTTACGCTTGAATTATAAAAACGATTTCAGAGATCTTTGAATAAAAAGTTTACGTCGGACGGGCGGACAGAAGACGGAAGACAAGTGATGGCAAAAGCTAATCCTAGCCTATGTTTGAAGGCTTTATATCATTTCAACAGATTCCAAACTTTCGGGGAACCGACGGACAGATGGCCATACCTTGGAGAGTGTCAAACTTTGAAAAGTTAAATATACGGCAACCTCAAGTTTTCATTCGTATACCATAAAATTTGCAAATTTTGCATGTTTCATGGCCAAAACATTGGAACAGAAAATTCAATGAGAAACATTGGTCGGTTATCTCCCTGTACTTAATTAGTTTTGTATGGTTCAAAGTGGGGATCAGAATTTTCAGGAGGTAAAATTCACGATTTACTGTCGGAACCAATAGCAACGAAATGGCACATACGCATATCAAACTTCCTTTAATCATCTTCAAATCGAATTAAAACGTTCTTTTTGCGGATATGCATTGGAATCTGTATTTTAGGATCTCAGGGGGTAAATAGTAAATTTACTGTCGCAAACAGATTTTTCTGGCGACGAGTTAGCGGAGCCGGTAAGCGGTAGTTTGCGACAGTAAAATCTTTGTGTGACGGAATATAAATAACCAAACTATGGGGTAATGGAAACAAACAACGTCAAAATCTACCGAGGAGATACTCCTTAGTTTAAAAAATATTTCATCTTTGAAATATTGTACTGAAAATATGGGATTGTAGGAAAACAAAAAATCAGTTCTGGTCTACTTGGCTGTTTATACAATTATTCCATCAGGCCCAAGAGAGAAATCATCGTAAGGAGACAATAAAATAACTACAATTATTTGGAGTTCCACTGTGCAATCGTTTCGACAACATGTGTCTTAATGATCATTCATAGCACATAGAATCAGAACAAGTAGGAGTTTGAAAATCAAAGTCAAAAGTCTGAGCCTATTTGGAATTTTTGAATTTTCGTGCAGAGTGTAAAAATGACAATCATAGTTTCTTCGAAATTGAATTCAAAGCAACTATAAAAATTCAGAAATACCAAACACAAGAGGTACAGAATTTAAAAAAAAAAACATAAAACATGTTATTTCAGTGACAAAACATGTTGAAATATATATTAAAAAGTATTTGGGCCCAAAACTCCAAAATCTGATGCTTCAAATTAGCGAAAATTAGAAGTGTTATAACTTCAGATCACTGAGATAAATTCAATTCAGTATAATTTAAGGAGGTTCGCTCCTCATGTTTTGGGATTTTCTGTCAGATTTTCGGAAATCTCCGGATTTATCCATTTAAAAGCAGTGTAATTTTTTGCCCATTGACCCCCTTATTTTTTCCCATATTTTGATTTTATACATTCTTATGAACATTCTGTACAAATTTCATTAATTTTTATTTATTCTGTCACATTCATTTATGGTCAAACCTTGCTAATGTTAATCCTATGAAAAATCCGAGGAGTTCAGTTTCCCGCCAAATTTTCAATCACTTATATCTTAAAAACGAGATCATCAACCTACCAATTTTTTTCACTAATATTATTTCTTTTTTAATTTTCTAACAAAAAATTACATTTATTGGAAATCCTATTTATTTTCAAATGGAGTAGCGAAACCCCTTAAATTCAACAAATAACCTTTTCGACAATGTTTGTGTTACACTGTACGTGTTGAAATAAAACTTCTTTCAAAATATCAATAACTACAAAGGTGCATATTTAAGTTGATGTTTTATGTGTTTTTCTGCACAACGTATAAAAAAAATAATTAAATTGAATTGAAATTATCGCATAATAACAGATATAAGACGAAGTTTCTGAAATTTACATTTGTGAAATTGCACCTGGGAATGAGGGTGCCAAGACACTATGGGTGAATAAAACAGTTTAAAGCCATTGGTATGTTCCTATAAATTAAGTATTCATAACGGATATATAGACATGAATAAACCTTTTATTTTGAAAATGTATTTTACAGATCTATGTGTATCTATCATTTAAAACTAAGGACAGTCCTTTTTGGCAAGCGACTAGACAAACTCAGCAAGACTTTACATTATTAAAGAAAGAATTATAAAAAAAACATGTTTACGTTGCATAACATGTTGAAATATTTTAAAAAGGATTGGAACTTTATAAAATACTTAAATCATATAAGGAACAATAAGTCATTGAGGTAAAGTCAAAAAGAAAAAATATATATATATGTTGATCTATGTGACAAAACGAATACATATTTATGCTCAGCTTGAAGTAATGGAGGTGGAATATGGTAACGAGGTGTCTTTCCCGCCTTCTGTATCGATTGGATTCCACGAATTTCAGAACGCTGCCATAGATGGAAATGAATCATGCATACAAAGTTGAAGATTATTAGGAAGACGACTATGGATTATAGAGTTAGTTCAAGGTCTTTCACGACTTTACACGGAAAGATCCTTTACATATTGTTTTGCAAAAATAGTTTTCTTTTTTTTCTTCCAAATTTGGATAAATGGAAAGAGGTACAGCGATGAAATTTGACGGAGTGGTTGAGCATTGGTGATAGATGTGTCACTTTCCGCCTTTAATCAATCCCAACTTACTGTTAATTTAATTTCTGCACAGGCGTGGATCCGGACAATTTTATAAAGGGGATTCGAATTTGAAATTGAAAGAAAATTTCGCAGAACGTAGCGAGGCGCGAACAGTTTTGGGGTATTCCTTAACAAAACACCGGGATATTAATAAAAAAATACATGGTTTTAAAAGAAACAGGGGGTTCCAACCCAAGGACCCCCCCCACCGGATCCGCCAATGCTGCATATGGCCATATCGACAATTTATGCCTTTTCAGCGCAGATAAAATCTACATAATTGGAATGACCATAAACCCAAAGATGTTATAAAACTGATAGAGAACACATTACAATTTGAATCTAAACTGAAGTTAAATTCAGCTTAGGAAAGAGGCTTTGCATGAGTAGAATACTCCTTAGTTTTCAACAAAATTTTAGATTACAAAAAGTTTGCAAGTTTCCAAATAAAATCGGCTTTCGGGTCAGCAACGAAGTACTGGCCACTAGGCTGGTGAATACCCTCGGGGATTAACAGTAAACCCACAGTGGCATCGACCCAGTGGTAACAAATGAATAAATACCGAACTTAATTTCTGCATATGGCAATTTCGACAATCTGTGTCTCTTAAGTGCAGATAAAATCTAAATATTAAAAAGACCATAAATACAGTTCTCGATAGTTTTGTGCAATTCAGTTTTGACATATAAAACTTATTTGAACGTGTCGTTAAATTTTCCAAAAGAACGTTTCTTCGACCAGTGACAGAAAGAACAATGAAAGGTATTTATTATTGTCCTAAATAAAACTTGCAATTTTTCCATGCTTTACATTATTCCCAGTTTTCCTTCAACCTTAACGGATTTTATATAAAAAAAAAACAATTTACAGATGTAAACAAATTTCGCCTGTATCTTAAGGTCATTGACCTGCATAAACAAATATACTGTTGTAGCCGTTGCAAAAAAAAAATATATGGAATGCTGTTCAAGTCGTTTCTTATCATGAAGGGTTGATTTCAATTTTGGAATCCTCTGTTGTTTGCTGGTTGTAGTAACCAACAATAATGTGTAATTTTGCATACATAATTCATCAAACAATGACAGTAGATACGGAAAGGACAAAGATTCCATGATTAATTCATAAATAAATAAATACAGCAAAACAAACCTAGAGGCTGACATGAGCCTGCATCGCTCACCTGGTGACTGTTTTTTGCATTGTCACCAAAAGACATTATTATTTATACTGGATGAGGTGGAACATAAAAATCACAAAAAGGACCACCTAAAAATATTCTAATAAAATTTGGTTATTATATTGTTCAAGGGGAGAATATCTTTGAATACTTTCCCCATAGGGTCACTATGTTAAACTATGATTCCTGCTAGCGGCCATCTTGGATAAGGTAACAAAATAAAAATCATAAAATTTGAAGGGGGCACCAAAGGACTTTTGTGACCAAGTTTTGTTTCAATGGGCTCAGTAATTCCAGAGAAGATATTTTGATGCATTTCCCATAGGGTCCCTATGTCAAACTAGTTTCCCTGTTGCCGGCCATCTTGGGCGAGATACGAACATAAAAATCGCAAACTTTGAAGGGGACCACCAAAGGACTATTGTGACCAAGTTTGCTTCCGTTTGGCTTGGTAGTTTCAGTGGAGAAGATCTTTGAACGCATCTCCCATATGGTCTCTATGTTTAACTATGTTCCGCACTGGTGGCCATCCTGGATGTGGTATGAACATAAAGATCACAAACTTTGAAGGGGACTAACCAAAGACTAAAGTGACAAAGTTTAGTTCTAATTGACTTGGTAGGTTCAAAGGAGAAGATCTTTGAATGCATTTCCCAAAGGGTATTGTGTTTAACAATGTTCCCCGCTGGCTGCCATCTTGGATGAGATGCTAACCTGATGGACATATGTAGAAATTCTAGTCATTGATAAGCTGAGCACTTTTGTAATTCAAACTTAACCTTAAAACGTTTTTGAAATTAAAGTACCAGAGGCTCATATGTGAGTCTGTATCGCTCACCTGGTGGCTATTGATAAAATAAGACTTCCACCAAGGTTTAACAATTAATTTGAAGTCAGTCATTTTGCAGATTACTTTCATGTTAAATTGCCTATTTTATATTAATTTGATGTTTGAAACGGTTTTCAAGAGTAACAATTTAGAAAATTTTCCCATAGAGTCCCATGTTAAACTGTGCTCCCAGTGGCAACAATTGGTACCAATATACAACATTTTGTAGATGACCATCAAGTTACAATGCCTATTTAATATCAACTTGATATATGAAATGCTTTTCAAGAAATACCAATTTACAACATTTTCCCATAGGGTTCAAGGTTAAACTATGATGAGCAGTTGTGGCCATCTTGGGTCTATGATGGGAATTAAAATCACACATTTTTCAAGAATTTACAATTCACAAGATGTTCTCTGGTGGCGGCCACTTTGGATTTGTGATATGTACAGATATGCAAAACTTGGTTGGTGACCATCTTGTTACCATGCCTTGTTAATATCAACTTGATTTATGAAAGAATGTTAAAAAATTAGCAATTTACAACATTTTCCCATAACGTCCAATGTTAAACTAAGACCTGCAGTGGCGGCCATCTTAGATCTATGATCGGTACTATAATCCTTCATTTGTTTAATGACCATCATGCTACCATGCCTAGTTAATATGATCTTGACGTATGAAACAGTTTTCAAGAAGTAACAATATACAACATTATTCAATACGGTCCTTTGTTAAACTATGTTCCCCGGTGGCGGCAATCTTGGATATATGTGAACTTGTTGAACATCCTAGTATGCAGAAATTCTACTTCTTGATAAGCTGAACACTTTTTATTTTTAAACTTAACCTTTATCTCATTTTTTTTTAAATATAGGACAAAATAAAAAAAAACCCGAAAATTTGACAAATAAACGACATTAACTCCTACGTAGGTAATTAGATCTTCTTTAAACTTTCCATGTAGTTAGATTTGGTATGCTGAACATTTTTGCAATTTAAAGTTGACTTCTTCCAGTTATAGTTTTTCTAATGAAAAATGAAATATACCAAAATTTTGAAAATTTTACGGAAAAAGGGCAATAACTCCAAGACATGTTTTCGGATTTTCTTCAAAATTGCAGGGTAGATTTTGCTATGCTCATAATTTCAACCTGCTTCAGATTTTTGATATCTGTAACAGTTTTTGAGTTATTTGCCAAAAGCCAACAATTTACCCCTATGTTCTATTTTTAGCAACTGCCGCCATGTTGTTTGGTCTTCCGACTAATCAAACACAATTTCGAAACTGTATACCCTGGTGATGATTCAGATTAGGTTTGATTAAAATTGGCTGAGCTGTTTCAGAGGAGAAGATTTTTTAATATAGGACAAAAAAAAATTACAAAAATTTGACAAATCCTTCCTTTGTTTAATGACCATCATGCTACCATGCCTACTTAATATCAACTTGGTATATGAAAATTTTTCAAAAATTAGCAATTTACAACATTTTCCAATCGCGTCCAATGTTAAACTAAGATCTTCAGTGGCGGCCATCTTAGATATATGATCGGTACTATTATCTTTCATTTGTTTAATGACCATCATGCTACCATGCCTAGTTAATATGATCTTGATGTATGAAACAGTTTTCAAGAAGTAACAATATACAACATTGTTCCATTCGATCCCATGTTAAACTATGTTCCTCGGTGGCGGCCATCTTTGATATAATGTGAACATGTTGAACATATGCAGAAATTGTACTTCTTGATAAGCTGAACACTTTTGCTATTTAAACTTAACCTCTTTCTCAAATGTTTGTTGAAATATAGAACAAAATAAAAAAAAAATTACGAAAATTTGACAAATAAATGACAGTAACTCCTGTGTGTATAATTAGATTTTCTTCAAACTTTCCATGTAGGTAGATTTGGTATGCTGAACATTTTTGTAACTTAAAGTTGATTTCTTTCTGTTATAGTTTTTCTAAATAAAATATACCAAAATTTTGAAAATTTTGCGGAAAAAGGGCAAACACTCCAAGATATGTTTTCGGATTTTCTTCAAAATTGCAGAGCGGGTAGATCTTGCTATGCTGATCATTTCAACCTGCTTCAGATTTTCGATATCTGTAACAGTTTTTGAGTTATTTGCAAAAAACAGCAATTTACCCCTATATGTACTATTTTTAGCAACAGCGGCCATGTTGTTTGGTCCTCCGACTAATCAAATACAACTTCGAAACTGCATACCCTGGTGATGATTCAGATCAGGTTTGATTAAAATTGGCTGAGCTGTTTCAGAGAAGATTTTTGAATATAGGACAAAATGTATAAAATTACAAAAAATTGACAAAATCCTTCATTTGTTTAATGACCATGCTACCATGCCTAGTTAATATGATCTTGATGTATGAAACAGTTTTCAAGAAATAACAATATACAACATTGTTCCATACAGTCCTATGTTAAACTATGTTCCCCGGTGGCGGCCATTTTGGATATAATGTGAACATGTTGAACATATGCAGAAATTGTACTTCTTGATAAGTTGATCACTTCTGCTATTTAAACTAAACCTCTTTCTCAAATCATTTTTGACATATAGGACAAAATGAAAAAAAAAAATACGAAAATTTGACAAATAAAGGACAATTACTCTTGCGTGGGTACTTAGATTTTCTTCAAACTTTCCATGTAGGTAGATTTGGTATGCTGAACATTTTTGCAATTTAAAGTTGACTTTTTTCTAATAAAAAATAAACCAAAATTTTGAAAATTTTACGGAAAAAGGGCAATAACTCCAAGATAGGTTTCGGATTTTTTTCAAAATTGCAGGGCGGGTAGATCTTCCTATGCTGATCATTTCAACCTGCTTCAGATTTTTGATATCTGTAACAGTTTTTGAGTTATTTGCAAAAACCAACAATTTACCCCTATGTTCTAATTTTAGCAACAGCGGCCATGTTGTTTGTCTTCCCACTAATTAAACACAATTTTAATATTTGATTAAAATTGGCTGAGCTGTTTCAGAGGGGAAGAATTTTGAATATAGGACAAAATGTATCAAATTACCAAAATTTTACAAAATCCTTCATTTGTTTAATGACCATCATGCTACCATGCCTAGTTAATATGATCTTGATGTATGAAGCAGTTTCAGAGGAGATTTTTGAAATTGTTGGCGTACGACGGACGCAAAGTGATGGCAAAAGCTCACATGACCTTTTAGGCTAGGTGAGCTTAAAAAACGTATAAAAACATGAAAATTCAAAGAAGAAGGGGCAATTACTCCTATATGGGTAATCAGGTTTTCTTCAAATTTGCAGGACATGTCGATTTTACCATGCTGACCATTTTTTGTAATTTAAACTTTACCTCTATCTTCTATCATTTTCAATTTATTAGATGAGAAGTAACGTAAAAAGAAAATTTTACGAAAAAGGGACAATAACTCCAAGACGGATATTCTCCAAAATTGCAAGGTGGGTATACTTCATCATGCTGATCAGGTACTCCATGTCAGATTTTGATACGGTTTTTGAATTTATTTCCAAAATCAGCAATTTATCCCCTTTGTTCTATTTTGAGTAACAGCAGCCATGTTGTTTGGTCTACGGACATGAAAATCACAAACTTGACAAATGCATACCCTAGTGATGATTCAAACCAAGTATGGTTGGTATTGGCCCAGTAGTGTCAGAGGAGAAGTTTGAGTTAAAGGATGGACGGACAAAGGACGCCGAAGTGATGGCAAAGATCACATGGCCTATGGCCAGGCAAGTTACAAATAAATAAATAAAATATATTAAAGGATGGACGGACAAAGGAAGCCAAGTGATGGCAAAGATCACATGGCCTATGGCCTGGCAAGTTACAAATAAATAAATAAAATATAAATACCAAATTATCATGATACAAATATCAAGTATATATATGAAACAGTTTTTAAAAACAGTCCAGAAAACTTGTTAGACGTAAATTCATAGTTCAAATGAAATGAACCTAGGGGAAACTCTAACTTGATCTGTAGTTATTATGTAGTCGGTATTAAAAGCTCTACAGAGCTTATGTTTATTGTTGTATTCACTGACTTTTAAATAAAATTTACTTGACTTGACTTTAACCCATATGCAATGTATCAAAACAACATCTCAAGTGGTTTCCAAAACGGGTCCAGAAGACTGCTATTGCATGAAATTGTAAAGTCCTTGGGGCAAATTAAGCCAATAACTCCTACAAAAATTAATGCAACCCATTTAGGTAACTTATCAAGTATCAGGTTAACTTTGCTAATACATTAAATCTTCTCGAAAACTATTTTAACAGGTCATCTGTTAATTATGCAGTATCAGAACAAAATAAATTCAAATGCATTTTTATGCATTTACAAAAAGATTCAGCCGTTGAACTTGTCATTTGAATGCAATTTTGACAACTTTTGTTAGTAGGTTTTTGTTAAAATTCGTTGCATATGACCTTCAGAACCATTTCTTACTAACTGCCATTCGGAAGAGCTAATGTTTATACACTTGCAACAAAAATTTGGTTTTGGTTCTTGTTTCCTTTTAGTAGTAACAACTTCTCAAAAACAGTTAAACGCACTCAAATGACTATTTACAGCTACGAAAACATACAAGTGTGGCATATTAATTTTATTTTTAAGAAGTAAACGTACAAAAGACCATCTTACTTACACGATTTCCGACAAAATTTGAGCATATCCTAAAATTGACCCAGCATAGAAACAAAATTCACGTCTTAATTGCCCTACTTTTTTAGTAGGCAATAACTTCTTCAGCAATTGATATATGCATACAAAACTCAAATTTGATTTGTAACACATCAAGGTGAATTTAAATACAAAAATTTTAAATATAAATTCTAAAAACTAAGGTTGAACTCCCTCCATCGTAGTTTTGACCTTAGCTGATTATTCGGATTTCGTTTGGTTTTATACATTTTAAACATTTTTTGAAACTGTGGATTTCCTATTTTTGGGTTCTAGTGCTGCTGATGAGGAATTAATTTCCGAAATGGCCATACAGCTCATTAAAATTTATTGCAGTTGGAGTTTACATATGTGTTATTGTCTCATGTTCATTTACTCCATATCCTTTCGTAAATGTATTAAGTCATATTTCACTGTTTAAAGTGGTGCCCATAAAATGCAGATATTGTTATTTCATGCAATTTTCTAGTCCAGAGAGCAAAAACTTGTAACACAAGTGTGGACCTAAATTGATTCTTCGCCCGTCCCTTCTTGGTCGCAAAATTGATGTGAAAGCTCAAACTGACCTAATCAGAAAACTTCACATGTTCACTAGACTGTGAAATTAGGGCAACAGACAAAAGCAATATAGCAGAAAGTCATGTATCATCCAAAATTCCAAATATCAGTGACATACCACTAAGACATACTAAAGAACCAAACATGTTCACTAGACCATGGAAATTAGGTGAAAGGCTAATGCCATATAGCAGACTGTCATGTACTACTAGAGACCAGCCCTATATACCAAATATCGTTGACCTACCACTATAGTTACTGAGAAAATGACCAAATCACAAAAC
This sequence comes from Modiolus philippinarum, assembly GCA_002080025.1. NCBI lineage: Eukaryota > Metazoa > Mollusca > Bivalvia > Mytilida > Modiolidae > Modiolus > Modiolus philippinarum. The sequence goes on along the minus strand of MJUU01046952.1, from coordinate 71,479 downwards.
TTAACATACTCACTAGAACGCTAAATTGAGGTCAGACAAAAACACCATATGACAGACTGTCATGCACTACCTAAGACCAACCTACAAACTATATATGATTGTTCTACCACTAATAGAACACTTATATTCCTGCTGGCAAAATTAACCATGGAATGAAAAGCAAGAGTTTGGCCAACTGACTTTTATTACCTCCGTTTTGTTCCATTTAAAGGTATAATTTCCCTAAACTAATTTCCCACTGATAGCACCTTTAGGGACAATTTTAGTGACAACAAGATGTGTTTGTGAAACACTACATATGCCCCCAGATTCCGATTTTTACCCCGTTTTGACCCCTATGACCTTGACCTTTGACCTAATTTATTTTTGCATATTTATGTTCCTCTTGACTAGACCTATACACTTGCCAAGTATCAAAAGTCTACCTTATATAGTTCAAAAGTTATAGCCAAGGTTAAAGTTTCGGACGCACAGACAAACAGACAGACAGGACAAAAACAATATGCCCCCTGATCCTCGATCTGGGGGCATAAAAATCCAGGAATCATGGTTACCAAATTATATGCTAACTTGCCCTGAAGTATCAGAAAAAAATCTTTTTAAGCATGTGTCCTTTGGATTAAATGATGATCAAAGCTAATAACTATCTATTTGATTGATTTAAACTTATTTTATTGTCAAAGACAAAAGGATTAGGCACAAGTTGTACCTAATCCTTTTGTCTTTGACAATAAAATAAGTTTAAATTATTAAAACTTTTAAAAAGTTTAAACTATCTATTTGACAACATTTTATATGTGGCCTTGTGTTACAAAGTTCTAAGTTGGCAAAGAAATCCAGAAAAGATCTTTTAATATGATTCCATCCTTTTGCTGTATTAAATTGCTTTCAACATTCCTACCAATTACAATCAACTTAATAATTCAGATATCACTGAATCTGTCTACCACATAAGGATGGCTGTTTGTTTCGGTTTGGTTCTAACCTGTCCCAGAGTATCCAGTAAGATCTTTTCTCTATTTGCTAGCAAATCTAATCACCCTCTCATCAATCAGTTATCAAAACAATAACTAACATGTGTGTAGATTTGTTCTCAGTTGACCATTGGTCAATCATGTAAATGTCTCATGTCAGTTTCTAGAAATAGTGCAACCAAATGTTGATGAAATTAAAACATGCATCATTGTCTAGCGAAATGTTTTTTTTTTTGCATTTTATGGCTAAGATTACTAAATTCATTGGAAATATAACATTTTTATTAGAAATATTTCAATCAGCATCCCTGATAATGAATGGCCCAATGATACACATGGCAACGATGGTAGCAAAAAAATAGCAGCATATTTGAGAATGGAGATCATTTACCTTCAAATAAATTCAGTAGAAATTAGAGAAAAAAATCTCTAACTTTGTTTTCCAGTTTATTATGATAATTTCTCAAATCTCGACAGTAAAATTGTTTGAGAAATTTGAGAATTATACAATGTATGTAATAAACTGAAAACAATGTAAGAGACTATATTTAACGAACAGTTCAAACAGATTAGACATCAAATGATGGCAAAAACTCACCCTAGATACAAACAAGTTCTTTTTTCAAGATTCCTGTGTTCAATTTTGCATCTGCTGCAGACAAAGAATTCATATATGCATTACTGCCACAAACTTGTGTATAGTATAAACCAAATCTTATACTCATTTTAAAAGTTTTAAAAGCCATGTTCGGACTCAAGTGACCTTGACCTTTGAGCTGACCCAAATTTTTTTGGTGGATTTGTTCTGAGCTTCATTAGATCAATTCAGATATGGAATATAAAGCCTCTTGCAATTGCAATGAATGAGCTATAGCAAAATCTATATTTTGACCTTTTGACTTCTGTGATCTTGACGATTGACCTGACCTTAGTGAAATTTGCATAAGGCCACATCAAATAAATTAATAGATTCTCATCCCCATCCGCCCCATTTTTTCTAGGCTCAATTTTTTTTTTATTTTCAATTATTCAGAAATTTTCTTTAAATTCCTATCTATTTTAGTGAAAATCGGTAAAAAATATAAAATACAACCCTCCCACCTGCCCCAGATTTTTTATTACAGGTGGATGAGAATCTACAAATTAACTTGATAGGGCCTAATGCTGTTCAGTTTCATACACCAATATACAGGCCAAATATGAAGGTCCTATCAGATCTGGTTGAATAGATATAGGCAACGTTAATAGTTTTTGTATAAGTTTTCAAATTTGCACTCGATGACCTTGACCTTTGACCTGACCCAAACTTTTTTGGTGGATTTGTATTAAGCTTTATAAGATCTATTCACACATAGAATATCAAGCCTCTAGGACTTAACGAGCTATAGCAAAATCTAGATTTTGACCATTTGACCTCTGTGACCTTGTCCCTTGACCTGACCTAGGTGAAAGGACAAAGCGCGATAAGGGGATGATTTGGCCCTAAATTTCAGTGATTTTTTAACTTGCACCTGAATATTTTCTTTTATGTTCGTTTGAAAGTTCAGATCCCACTAAAGAAAAAAATACAAAATTTAGAACCCATGACGTCACAGTGGGTACAGTTCTGACGTCATATTTTGGCTACTTTTGAACGTTTCATAGAAATACAAGGAATTTGGCACATTTTCGAACTGTTTTCCTTATCGGAAATATAGAGCGCATTCAAAAACCAATTAGATACTTTATCCGCTTGTTAGTACAGATGTGTTAGACCTCCCATATAAATATTTTTTGGGCTCTTGCATGCGCTCTATGTTTCCTCTTAAGAAAAAGTAGTCCAAATTTGTCATTTTTCGTCAAATTGTGCAATTTGTTCCGTTTTCTACACTGAAAAACTTTGTAATCGTACATCAAAACTTGCGTAATCTTGCTGTTTATGGTTAACATATATCCATAGAACATGTCAACAAAAAATATTGTAAATTTAAGCAATCCTACTTTTTGAGGCCAAATAAGGCCCTTACCAGACCTACTCCTTTGCATATGGTGTTCAGCTTCACATGATCAATCACATCTGGTTTAAAAGTTATGAGCCAGGTTTAAGTTGCAGACAGACAGACAGGACAAAAACAATTTGCCCCCAAAATATAATGGGAAAAAGTTGACCAGGTCGCTAAAACAGAAAGTAGTATTTGCATAGGTCTGAAAATGTATCACACATTATGCATGATCATACAAAGCTTCTAACAAAATTTCAGGTCTGCAACCTTTCCGATTGTGGAGATAAATGCAACGAAAATGTGTGATGGACAGAACCATACACACACCAACCCACCCACACACACACAGACTGAAAAAAGTATACCCCTATCCCCAATAGCGAGTAGGGGTAAAAATATGAATTTGAAATACTGTGAATTCTTTGTTTTGTGGGTGTTCCCAAACCACGAATTCAAATACACAATGAAATATGATTTACTTGTGCAAGCCTCAAACGGAGATTGAATGAACATGATGAAGGACCCTAAGGATCCGAGAAGGCCTGACTCGGCAAGCATTAACCTTGCACTTCTACCTGTGCACAACCTGCTTTATCAAAAAGGCTAGATATACATTCCCTTTAACCTTTGATAGCACCAACAATTTTCTTTGTTTTTACAGTTCACAAATTCGTGATAATTGACTTAATGTTTTGTTTCTTCACTACATTAAAGTGTTGATTTGTATTGTAGAAGCTTGGACAACAAGCTTTTAAAGACACGCTCGCTGAAAGTTTTATAACCCATGAAGATGGGTATCCATGAAATTAAATGAATTCACAGTAAATGTCAAAATCACAGTAAAACAAATGAAACAAACAAAAACTAGAGAATGTATCTGTAAGACACGGATGCCCTGCCAAAAGATTTATCGCAAAGGATAACCTCATATTAAAATGCAGGTCAAAGCCACCTTATTGTCAATGATTTGGGTAGTACTCATAAAGGCAATTAATTTGATGAAATATCATTGTCCTATAATGTGCAGTTGTTGAGAAATGGACTGAAACGCAAATCTTAACCAAAGTCACTGGAGCGTTAAATGTAGGTCAAAGCCACCTTATTGTCAATGATTTGGGTAGTACTCATCAAGGCAATTAATTTGATGAAATATCATTGTCCTATAATTTGCAGTTGTTGAGAAATTGACTTAAAAGCAAATCTTAACCAAAGTCACTGAAGCATTAAATGTAGGTCAAAGCTACCTTATTGTCAATGGTTTGGGTAGTACTCATCAAGGCAATTAATTTGATGAAATATCATTGTCCTATAATTTGCAGTTGTTGAGAAATTGACTTAAACACAAAATTTAAGCAAAGTCACTGAAGCATAAAATGTAGGTCAAAGCCACCTTATTATCAATGGTTTGGGTAGTACTCATCAAGGCAATTAATTTGATGAAATATCATTGTCCTATAAAGCGTAGTTGTTGAGAAATGGACTTTAATGCAAAACTTAACCAAAGTCACTGAAGCTTAAAATATAGGTCAAAGCCACCTAATTGTCAATGATTTGGGTAGTACTCATCAAGGCAATTAATTTGATGAAATATCATTGTCCTATAATGTATAGTTGTTGAGAAATGGACTTGAACATAAAACCGAACCAGAGTCACTCAAGCATGAAATATAGGTCAAAGAGTCAAACTACCTAGTGAACCCTGTAGTACTGTCAAAGATCTACCTACAGACCTATTATCATCGTTCTACCTCTCACAGTTTCTGAGAAAAGGACTTTAAGGCAAAACTAAACCAGATGTACGGACGGAAGGACGGACAAGGGTAACACTATAAGCCACTTCCACATTCGTGGGCGGGGCATAAAAAAGAACAATAGACTAAATCCCATTACAATGAACACGAGATTTAACCAAATGAACACGAGACAAAGTCCCAATCAATTCTTAATAAACACAAGACTAAATTCCAGTGACGAAATCTCATTTCATAGTCAATGAATAGGAGACAAAAACACACTCCATATCAAATGAACATGTGACTAAATCCCATACCGAGGACAAAAAGGCATAGGAGCAAAGCTTTTACTGTTTTTCTTCATCTGCAAGTCATAATGACTTAAGATCCAGATATGGTTAGGGATAAATTGCAAGCTTGTTCGATTCAACAATTAACAAAATTCATAAAATTGATGGTTGTTCCATGGAACACTTGTGTCGCCTGCACTACAGAAGAGCCATTTTTGGTCAAGTGAACCTATGAAATCTGTAAAATCAAAATTTTAAGTATCAGGTGCACAATTAAATCAAGTGATCAACAAATTCTAAAAGGTTGGTTGGAATATGACTTATAGTTTTGAAAGAATATCACATTAACAAAGTAAATTAACACATGAGCTATTCTGGCTCAGTGAACCTCTAAAATCTGTAAAATCAAAATATTTCATATCAGATGCACAATAAGATCAGGTGAACAACATATCCTGCAAGCTTGGTTGGAATCTGACTTATAGCTATGATGGAGTTGAGGATGAACTAACCAGAATAACAAATGAGCAACTTTGGCTCCATGAACCTCTAAAATATGTGAAATCAAAATTCTAAGTATCAGGGGCACATTTTCACCAGGTGAAAAACATATCCTAAAAGTTTGGTTGGAATTGGACTAGCAGTTTTAAAGGACTTCAAAAACTGACAGACTCACAGATTAGCAATTTTGATTCTGTGAGCCTCTGCAAAATCAAATAAGTCTAAGATGCACATCTACACCAAGTGAACAACATATTCTGAAAGTTTGGTTGGAATTGGACAAGCAGTTTTGAAGAAGTTGTGGATTCAAAACCGACAGACTCACAAATGAGCAATTTTGGCTCCGTGAACCTCTTAAATCTCTAAATCAAAATTCCGAGTATCAGGTGCACAACTACACCAAGTGAACAACATCCTGTAAGTTTGGTTGGAACCAGACTAGTAGTTTTGAAGGAGTTGCGGATTAAAAAACCGACAGACGACGCAGGACGACGACAAAGACAACGCAAGACGATGGATAGTAATCCCTATGTGTCGACTCTGCTTACAGCAGCAACACAAAAATACGAAAATCTTGTCTAATTTACTTTAATAATATTTTCAGTGATTTAATTTGAACACTGACAAATAGTCAGAGCATTTATGTCACTTATAGAAAAATTGACAGACAGACAAAAAAATTGTACATAACAATAAAATAACATGATTGCAGCAATATTTTACTTTGTAATAGGCATGCTGTCAACACCCCCTAAGGCCTAAAAAAATATGAGTGTTTCTGGTTACAAGGAATTTGAAAATAGGGTGGGTAGGTCAGCAACAAGAGTTGTCAGAAGACGACATAGCTCGCCGGGGATTCCAGTAACCTCAATGCACAATAAATTCGAAAGAAAGCTTTCTTCACAAGAAAGTCACATATGAAATATAAACATCCTATCACTAAACAACTTAATTCTAGAAGCAAAATTAAAGTTTTTAAAAAATTGCCCTCAGGGCAAGGTCAAGGTCAAAATGTCTACAAAGATGGTACCACTAGAAAGCTCTCATCATAAGGAAGTCACATACTAAATATGAACACCCTACCACTAAAAGCCTACTTTCTAGAGACAAGGTTAAAGTTTTTCAAAAATTGCCCTCAGGGAAAGGTCAAGGTCAAAATGTCTACAAATATGGTACCCCTAGAAAGCTCTCATCGTAAGCAAATCACATACCAAATATGAACACCCTACAACTGAAAGCCTGCCTTCTAGAGGCAAGGTTAAAGTTTTTTTAAAAATTGCCATAAGGGCAAGGTCAAGGTCAAAATGTCTACAAATATGGTGCCAAAAGAAAGCTCTCATTGCAAGGAAGCTACACACTAAATATCTACATCCCAACTCTTAAGGTCTCCATTTCACAAGCAAGGTTAAAGTTTTTGCTGACGACGCCGACGCCGACGCCGGGGGTATGACAATAGCTCTCCGGAGATTCGTCCCGGCGAGCTAAAAAGTTTTTATTTTTCTTTATTATTATTTTTTTTTTGCTACATATTTTTCGTCCATTGCATTGTATGTGTGTCATTGCCATATTTCCGGTATTTAGTCATACCGCTAAAACAGGAAGTGCAAATCAGATTATAACTAGAGGCTCAGACACTGAGCCTGTATCGCTCACCTGACAAAATGCTGAAGCAGGGTTTTCGATGTTCTGTATGGTGGCCATGTTTTTTATGTGAATTTCCCATAGGGCCAAAATAAACTATGTTCTGTGCTGGCGGCCATGGTTTTTATTGGATCGGAACGAAATGAGCAATCTTTGATTAGGACCTTCAGTTCATCATTCCTGTAAAGTTTGGTTGAATTTGCTTCAGCGGTTTCAGAGTAGAAGAAGAATTAATGTGAATTTTCCCATAGGGTCCAATGTTAAACCTAAATTCTGCAGTGGGGGGCCATGTTTTTTATCTGATCGGAACGAAATGAGCATTCTTTGTAAAGGACCTTCCATACATCATTCCTGTAAAGTTTGGTTGAATTTGTTTCATTGGTTTCAGAGGAAAAGATGAAAATGTGAATTTCCCATAGGGCCTGTCAAACTATCTTCCGTGCTGGCGGCCATGTTTTTTTATCGGTTCAGATCGAAATGAGCCATCTTTGTTAAGGACCTTAAGTACATCATTCCTGTAAAGTTTGGTTGAATTTGCTTCAGTGGTTTCAGAGGAGAAGATGAATATGTGAGAAGTTTAACGGACAGACGACGGACGCCAAGTGATAGCAATAGCTCACACTGACCCTTCGGGTCAGGTGAGCTAAAAAGTGTAAAAATGGCAGATTTAATGACAAGAGTTGGGAATCCTGTTGATTTTAACAATTCTTTGTACATTTTCTGATGAATAATTCTAACGGTTGAAGAAATAGACATATCTGAGTGGTGTTGCTTCCAACAAAACGGAAGACTACCGCTAAAACAATTGAGGTCACACAAGTATTGAACTAGAGGCTCAGACA
>MJUU01046952.1:52117-63090 GCA_002080025.1 Modiolus philippinarum | reverse complement strand
TTAAACTATCTTCCGTGCTGGCAGCCATGTTTTTTATCGAATCAGAACGAAATGAGCAATCTTTGTAAAGGACCTTCCATACATAATTCCTGTAAAGTTTGGTTAAATTTGCTTCAGAGTTTTCAGAGGAGAAGATGAAAATGTAAATTTCCCATAGGGCCAATGTTAAACTATGTTCCATGCTCGCGGCCATGTTTTTTCTGGGATTGGAACGAAATGAGCAATCTTTGTTTAAGACCCTTAGTTGATCATTCCTGTAAAGTTTGGTTGAATTTGCTTCAGCGGTTTCAGAGCAGAAGAAGAAAATGTGAATTTTCCCATAGGGTCCAATGTTAAACCTAAGTTCCACGCTGGCGGCCATGTTTTTTATCGGATCGGAATGAAATGAGCAATCTTTGTAAAGGACCTTCCATACATCATTCCTGTAAAGTTTGGTTGAATTTGCTTCAGTGGTTTCAGAGGAGAAGATGAATATGTGAAAAGTTTAACGGACGGACGACGGACGCCAAGTGATGGCAATAGCTCACACTGACCCTTCGGGTCAGGTGAGCTAAAAAAATTCTAGGGTCATAAGGAAAAATTAGGCTCAGTCGGGTAACTGGAAACACACATATTTTTCTATTTGGCCTTATTTACATGTACTATGTATGTGAATGCAGTTGAAAACATTGACTTTTCTCTGGTTTTCTCTGCCTGATATCATAAAAAGATGATTTTGCTGGCTATATTGTATTCATTTAACAAAGAACTACAAAAAAGTTTTAAATATGAAAATTTTCCATAAGGCTTGTAAGATCTACATTTGTTATATTATACTGCTACAAAATTTACTTTAAATCATGATTGTTGAGAAAATTAATAAGTTTTCAGTACAAAAGAACAAGAACAAATGTACATTATATTGCATTTCCTTTTTTTAACTTGTGTATAATCAATTTAAAGAATTCACAAGTGATATATAAAAGAATTATATATAAATATCTATTTCAAGTAGTTAACTTTGATATTTTCAAAATAAAAAAATCATAATAGTTTCAATACAAAACCTGCCCTGTTATTAAAACATCTAAACCAATGAAATATCAAAATTTTGCAACAATGAAATTTATGTTTTCGCTGTGTAGGTTTGAAAATGTAGAACAAACGTAAAGGATATCTGCTGTAACATATAATAAGATAATTCCTAAGTTTGATCAGAAACAATTCATTTCATAGGAAAATTTGCTCTCAACCAAATGCATACATTTCCATCTAATCTTGACGCTTGAACTGTTTTTAACATCATCACCAGGATTGTGTTTCAATATCCCATTGTTCCAGAAACAATTTGACTCCTCTGATTGGTATATCTTTATTTTTTACCCCCTCCCCAAAACCATCCTTTCACCATTCCTGTAATTCCTCCTCCTGCTTTCTTCTGTTCCATCTTATCGTCTAGCGATGGGAAATCTACATGGTTCAAAGCTAAATCAAAGAATAATGGCCGACATGGTATAGGTTCAAAGTCTGGTGGGAAATTTATCAAGTTTGGTTTCTTTGATGTCAGGGATTTATCATCTGTATAGCTGTCTAACCTTTCTATCAAAGGCTGAAAAATAAAGTACATTTTCATTACTGTAAACTGGGGAATTTTTGCAGCACTTTTATACTTGCTATTTCCACATTATTGTATAAATTGAGAAAATTAAACTATTCAAATATTTTGATGCAATGGTCGATTTAGTAGCTCTACCGAAAACCTCAAATTCAAGACTCGCGAAATGAAATTAAGATATAGAAACATTTCCAAGTTTTCAGTAAGAACTCATAATTCATAACATTACCTAATATTACAATCAATCATTTTAACTAATAAAATAAATCAAGATATGAATCTGCGACAGATGGGTCTATCTTCATTGTGGAAGGTAGATCCATACTGATAGGGACTTGATTTATGTAAAGCAATATTTGTATTGTTCACTTGGTAGCATAAACTTGTTTGAAATACTAGAGATTATGAGAACAATGCTCTCCCTATATAACATATATCGGGTTATTTTCGTGTCCGTTTTTTTTTTTTCGTTGTAAATCATGGCAGTGAAATATTCCTTAGGTTTCCATTGCATTTGAATGGGCAAAGAAATTTTAGAGGAGGATAATTTTTGTGACCATTTGTTTACTGCCAACATAGCAAAACTTAAACATAAACGAAAAATCACGACATATGGTATATACTCTATATCAAGGTATTTCCATGGAAGTTTAATTTTCCTGTGTGTAAATTTGACTGCCAATTTAAATGCATTAGATAAACTAGAGAATGTGTCTATAAGACACGGATGCCCCGCCGTAAAATTTATCGCAATAGAGAACTTAAGCCATTTATTTGATTAAGCACCTAGTTGTTAATAAATGGACCCAATGCAAAAATTTAACAAAGTCATTCATGGGTAAAATGTCGGTCAAAGTCAAAGAAAAAATTGTCTTACAATTAGGTAGTTCTCACCAAGATTGGTCTCTTCATGAAATATCATGATATGTTGTGTAGTTGTTTAGAAATGGACCTTAAAACACAAATTTTACCAAAAGTTACTCAAGCATAAAATGTAGGTCAAAGACACTTAATTGTCCTTGATTTGAATAGCATCTGTCAAGGTGATTTATATGACTCAACACGATTGTGATAGCATGTTTAGTTGTTGAGAAATAGACCTAAATGCAAGATTTAACAAAAGTCACTCAAGCATAAAATATAGGTCAAAGCCACTTAATTCTTGATGATTTGGGTAGTACTCATCAAGGTGATTAATTTGATGAGACATCATTGTGGTATGATGTGTACTTGATGAGAAATGGACCTAAACACAAAATTTAACAAAAGTCACTCAAGCATAAAATATAGGTCAAAGCCACTTAATTCTTAATGATTTGGGTAATACTCATCAAGGTGATTAATTTGATGAAACATCATTGTGGTATGATGTGTACTTGATGAGAAATGGACCTAAACGCAAAATTTAACAAAAGTCACTCAAGCGTGAAATGTAGGTCATGGATCCCTAATTGTTAGTGAATCTGGTAGTACTAATCAAGGTGCATGTACCGATGTAATATATTACAAGAGGTAACCAAAATATGGACTTAAACGCAAAACTTAACATCGGGATGTACGGACATACGGACGTACGGACGGACGGACAAGGGTAAATCTATATGCCCCTTCCACTACTTGGCGGGGCATAAAAAGTAAAGCACTAATTATAAACGAAGCGATATATTTTCATGGCTTTTTAATACTGAAATCTTAAATAAAAGCTAATGAGAAAATATTTACAGCACTATATTTAAATGTAACAGGATAAAATACTGTTAATTCATTAAGTTCTGGTTGGTATTAATTTTCATGTCTTCATGAAATTTTGTTAATTTGTGGTTACTGGATTTGTGAATTATTACTAATAAAAGTTAAGTTCTGTTATTGCAAAGTTCAGTTCTGGAAACACAAGGGATAAGGCCAAGTAAGAATACATGCAAAGTAAAATGTTCTATAGCCAGTATGGTATACATACCTTTTTATTATTAACACTAATGTCAGCAACTTGGTCCGTTACAGATTCTATGTCCAATATACTATTGGCATGACAAGAATATTTTTCACCATTAACTCTATTGACTAGTTCTTCTAAGTCAGATACCTCCTGCATTTCATAAAAAAAAAGATATAGTACACATAGGAATCAATTTGTGATGAACAATACTAGTTCCAATTTCAAACTAAATGTGTATGTAAAAAAAATTCAAAGAAAATAAAAAAAATAATAGAAAATGTGTTCACGGGAGAAAGATGCCCTGCAAGATGGCTGTAATGGAAACAAGATGTGTTTTTTGGAAACACTTATGCCCCCGAGTAGAAGAGTTAAGGATGGTCGCTCCTGAAGTTTATAGTATCAAGGTTTTGAAATTAGTATGTTTATTTATTAGAACATCCATCATACATCGATTTAAACAAAAAATATTGATAGGTCAGTGTGCCCATTTTTGAGATTTAAGTGCCAGAAATTTTGGCGGGAAACCGAACTCCTCTAGATTTTTCATTTACTTTGCATCAAAGCAATCGACCTTTGAAATACAATGAAGATATATCAAGAATTTCATCAAATTTTGTCAAAAGTTTATTCAAGATGAACACAACCATATTTTGAAAAGAAACGTGGAGGTCAGTGTACAAAATTTTTAAATGCATGATGATGGATAAAATATGAGATTTCCGAAAGTCAGAGACAGTTTCATAAACCTGAGGAGTGACCATCCTTAAGAAGAAACATTTAGCACACTGAACAATACTTAATGTGTTTCTGAATGACCATAATTGGATGCAAACACAGGAGTCACAGAAATGACCCCCTCCAATCATTTTCCAAGCGTTATTAGGAAACAGTTTTCACCCCCCCTTCTTTCTAAACATTTATAATTAACTTATTGTCTTTCTCCCTATCAGTGTTTTCAATTTTTTCATCAATACAGTAGAATCTATTTATAGCTATTCAAAAAACTAGAACAGAAGAAATGGATTACATGTAATTACATCAGAAAATATTTAATAGATTTAGTAACATCCCTATTCACCGATATATACAATGCATATTAATAACGGTCTATGGTAGGAATCCAGAAACATTTTCTCATCTATACATGTAGATGAATTTATTGCTTGTATAAATATAAAAAATAAAATGTATATAAATTCTGAAATCAACTGAAAAATCAAATCACCATAAATACCCCGCTGAAATAGAAAACCCCTATTACTTAACATTCAAAAGATATTCCTATATAAAGCTATCATATTAAAATTTTAAATGAAGAAACTCGACAAAATAATTTCTTTAGATAAGGCTTCTTTGTTTTATTTATAAAATAGACACATAAAATCTGACGCAATGTCATCAAAAAATATTGCAGACATTCCTCATATCAATTTGACTTATCTCCCTTTGGCCAATAACCATTCAAAAGACTGTCAAATGTTAAACTTTTTAAATATGGTCGTAAGTCAAGGTCAAGAGGTCAAATATTCTGGTACCAACTGAAAGGCCTTCCCACAAGGAATGCATATGCAAAATATGAAAGTCCTATCATTAACCATTCAAAAGATATACTCAATGTTAAAGTTTTTATGCTCTTGTTCAGATGCCAAGGTCAAGGTCACATATTCTGGTTCCAATTAAAAGGTCTTGCCACAAGGAATGCACATGCAAAATATGAAAGCCATATCACTTACCATTCAAAAGATATAGCCAATGTTAAAGTTTATTATTTTTAATAAAAGTGCATCACATGCCAAGGTCAAGGTCACAAGGTCCAAAATTTTGGTATTGTTTGAAAGGTCTTGCCACAAGGAATACACATGCAAAATATGAAAGCCGTATTACTTACCATTCAAAAGATATGTCTAATGTTAAAGTTTTTTGTGGACAAACAGACAAACGGACAGACAGACCAAAAACCATATGCCCCCCAAATCTTCGATTCATGGGGGCATAAAAAAACAGGGTTATAGGTAAACAGAAAGTAGATGCATCACTTGAAAAAGGGTAGACACAGTACAACTCATCATACCAAAGCTTCAACCCAAATATCCATCATTACTGAATACACAAGGTGAGAAATTCTGACAAAAATTTTCTGTATATGTGCAGACAGACAGACATGGGTAAAACTTAATGCACCCATCAACTTCTAATTTTTCATTGAAGATCTTCTAATGGTTATGATTGAAACTGTCTGGTTTACAGAAAATCTAGCTAATCATTTTAAAATCAATATTTTCAAAATATATTGTTAAATTGATGTCTAGTTGTAAAGTACCAAACTGTTGTGATTTATCTCAAATGAGCATGGAAAAATGGGTCAGAAATGAAGAGGGACTGTTACTAATGATTTCAACATGCAAATGTGGTCAAGTTATCAAACAAGAGACTCAGAGACTTAGCCTGTATAGCCCACCTGACAAGATGCTTCTAAGCCACACCTATGCTGATGACCAAATATTAGAATAAAAACGGTGTCACTCACCTAACAAAATGCTTCTTAGCCATGACTATGCTGAGGACTAAATATGATGTTATTTACATGTATCTAATGTCAAATGTTAGGCAATGTTCTACACTAGCAACCATGTTATTTGTGAGATCCAATTGAAACAAGAGCATGTCGAAACTGGTGTTGTCGGAAGGGCCCTGCAATTTCAATCCTGAAACTCTGGGCAAAATTAAAAATCAGATAAGTGTGGATTCAAATTCTGTTTGACACACTAATGTGTTGATACAGTAATTTGCAGGATACAGTGATTTCTTGAACTTTTACCAAACTATACCATTTCTTAGCTTCAGACTAAATATCAAGTCATTTAAAGTAAAAAATCAAAGTATCAGCAAAACAGAAAGTAGTTAGTGACAAACCTGAAAGTTGCTCACACAATAAAATCATCATTTCCAAGCTTTGGACCAAATTTCGAATCATTCTCTATTGTAGAAGTCAGGAAATCTGTGACGAAAATTTCGTTCATAGAAAAAAAATCAAAGTATCGGCAAACAGGAAGTGGATACCTGATGAACTTGAAAATCGCTTACACAATACAATTCATCATTTCCAAGCTCGAGACCAAATTTCAAATCATTCCCTATTACAAAAGCCAAGAAATCTGTGACAAAAAATTTGTAAATCGTAAAAAAAATCAAAGAATCGGCAAACAGGAAGTGGACCCCTGACAATGTTGAAAATTGCTTACACAATGCAACTCATTATTATCAAGCTTTATACCATCATCATTTCCAAGCTTTGGACCAAATTTCAAATCATTCCCTACTGTAAAAGCCAAGAAATCTGTGACGAAAATTTCGTTCATAGAAAAAAATCGAAGTATCTGCAAACAGGAAGTGGATACCCGATGAACTTGAAAATCACTTACACAATACAACTCATCATTTCCAAGCTCAAGACCAAGTTTCAAATCATTCCCTATTGTAGAACAACAGAAATCTGTGACGAAAAATTTGTTAATAGGAAAAAATCAAAGTATCGGCAAACAGGAAGTGGAACTACTAGTCCAACAAACTTGAAAATCGCTTACACAATACAACTCATCATTTGCAAGCTTCAGACCAATTTTGAAATCATACAAGCCAAGAAATCTTTGACCAAAAAAATTGTTGATGCACAGACAGACGGACGGACAGACGGACAGACAAAGTGAAAACTATAGGGCACCCACATCTCAATGCGGGGCCCTAATAAATAACTTTTGTTAAAAAGCTTCCAAATATTATTCCAGCACAGTTTAGTTTAGTTTTACTCACAAATTTTCACAGCAGATAATGAAAATGAAAATTTTCTCAGAGGGTACAATGTAAACTAAATTCTTCGCTGCATTTCTGTCAGATTGACCAAAATGTGCAGTCTTTGTAAAGGACCTTCCATATATCATTACAATACATTTAACTTAAATTTGCTTCACTACATTCAGAGCAGAGGATGAAAATAATGATATTATCATAGGGTCCAATGTTAAACTAAGTTCCACTCTGATGGCCATTTTTCGATTGGCTCTGACCAAAATGAGCAATTTCTGTGGAGGACTTTCAAATCAACATTCCTTTAAAGTTTGGTTGAATTTGTTTCAGTGGTTTCAGAGGAGATGATCAAAATTTGAGTGTTCCATAGGATATGTAACAAGATCGTATCAGATCAGACTAAAATGGAAAATCTCTGGAAGGGCAATTCCAATACTTTTGATTAAATAAAATTGCTTTAATAGTTTCAGAGAAGATGGCAGCCATGTTTTTCATTTGATCAGAACAAATGAAGAGTTTTTGTAAAGAACCTTCTATACATCATTCCTTTAAAGTTTGGTTCAAAGTGCTGCAGTTGTTTCAGAGGATATAACCAGAGGCTACCAGGAGCCTGTATCGCTCAACTGGCTTTCAGTTGCCACAATCAAGCTCACATTGTAAGTTATACAGTTGAACTTCAGTTCCTCAAACTTTGTTAGTTCGAACACCATCAATATCTTGAAATGTATTTTAAGTCTGATCATGTTTTACTATATTTCTTTGTTGGGCTTTTTTGACAAAACATTCTTGCCAAGAACCACTTTCAGCACCAGTTTTGAAGTTGAGACATCATTTTGTAAATGGAGTTCAACAACAATTTTCAACACCATATTTTTAAGTTACAACATCAATATCTATTTGGAAACCAAATTTCAGTGAAATCAGACAATGTTTAATTTTCCCACCTTTTTTTGTGGCCATTTTGAAAATGGCGGTCAACAATTTTCAAATCCAGTTTTGAAGTCCCAACATCAATATCTATTTGGAAACCAAATTTCATTGAAATTGCACAATGTTGAATTTTCCCTCCTTTTTTGGCAGCCATTCTAAAATTGGCTGTAAGCAAACAAATTTTAACATCAGCTTTGAAGTTGCGACATCAATAACTACTTGGAAACCAAGTAACATTGAAATCGGACAATGTTGAATTTTCCCGCCTATTTTGGTGGACATTTTGAAAATGGCAGTCAACAAACAATTTTGCAATCCGGTTTTGAAGTCCCAACATCAATATCTATTTGGAAACCAACTTTCATTGAAATCGGACAATGTTGAATTTTCCCGCCTTTTTTTGGCGGCCATTTTTAAAAATGGCAGACAAGAACAATTTTTAACATCGCTTTTGAAGTTGCAACATCAATATCTATTTGGAAACCAAATTTCATTGAAATCGGACAATGTTGAATTTTCCTGCCTTTTTCAGTGGCCATTTTGAAAATGACTGTCAAACAACACTTTTCAACACCAGTTTTGAAGTCCCAACATCAATATCTATTTGGAAACCAAATTTCATTGAAATTGGACAATGTTGAATTTTCCCGCCCTTTGTTGGCGGCCATTTTGAAAATGGCGGTCAACGAACAATTTTCAACACCAGTTTTGAAGTCCACACAGCATGGCAAACATTTTATGTATTTACAATTAACCTTCATCTCCTATAGTTTTGGAAATAAAAGACGAAAAATATGAAAATTTTGAAAATTCCGTGAAAAAAGGGCAATAACTCCTACAAGGGTTTTGGGATTTTCTTCAAAATTTCAGGGTAAGTAGATCTTGATATGCTGAGCCTTTTTGCAACATACACTTGACCTCTATCTGTTACACTTTTTGAAATAAAAAATGCACAAATTTTGAAAATTTTACGTAAAAAGGGCAATAACTCCATTTTCGGATTTTCTTCAAAATTGCAGGGCAGGTAGATCTTGTTATGCTGATCACTTTTACTCCATGTCAGATTTCTGATTTTTGAGTTATTTGCAAAAAAAAAGCAATTTACCCCCAAGTTTTATTTTTAGTAACAGCAACCATGTTGTTTGGTTTTGGACTAATCGAACACAATTTTGAAACTGCATACCCTGGTGATGCTTGAGGCCAAGTTTGATTACAATTGGCTCAGCAGTTTCAGAGGAGAAGATTTTTGAAATTGTTGACGGACGACGGACAGACAACGGACGCAAAGTGAAGGCAAAAGCTCACATGGCCTTTTAGGCCAGGTGAACTAATAAAAGTGTGATTTTCTTGTAGAGCCCAAGGTAAAACTATGTTCTGCACTGGTGGCCATGTTATATTTTGGATCTGACCAAAAAGAGCAATCTTTGTAAAGGACCTTCCATTCATTGTTACAATACAGTTTGGTTGAATTTTCTTCATAAGGTTCAGATAAGATGATGAAAATGAAGACTTTCCCAAAGGTTGAATGTTAACACTGGGAGCCATGTTTTTCATGGGATCAGAAGAAAATGGGCAAACTTTGTACAGGACCTTCCAAAGATCATTCCTGTAAAATTTGATTGAATTTGCTTCTGTGGTAGAGCAGATTTTTAGTCATTTATGTATTTCGTGCATAAATAATAATAAAGTAATTTAATTTATTATCTTTTATATGGTATTCCAATGTCTCATTTATACTGTATGAGCAGACATTCATGTTACTGTCGAATTACAGTACTCGTGTATTGATTGTCTCTTTATGGCTAGTGTTTCTATTGGTAATTCATTGTGTCTCTTTTCTGATTGGTTAATAGGCTTTGCCCCCAAGTTTGGAGAGGGAAATATGTTTGTAAAATATTGAGGTTTTGCGATTGATCGTCTGTGACATAAACTTTGATTTTGTATGTAATTCTACATTTTTTTTCATATAATTCATGGATTTACTGTTAAATTAGTATAGTATTACATTGAATTGTGATTTATATATTTATAATTACATTCCTTGAGGGTTGTACAGGGGAGTACCATGTACAGGAGTATGAGGAATAAAATGTCACAACACTAAAAACGAAAAATTAGAAATTGGCTTGCATGATGTCTCTTTTCTGTTTGCACGAAACACGGCAAATAACCCTTCAGCATGGCATCACGTGAAATAAACAAGAGGCTCTCAAGAGCCTGTATCGCTCACCTGGGTCATGGCTGACGCAATAAGTCAAAATAATCACAACGTTTAAGGTTCTCATTTTCAAATTTGTTTATTGAATGTTTAAGGGTCTCATTTTGAAGTTTGCTGATGTTGTATGATCCAAAATTAAACTATGTTCCCCACTGGCAACTATTTTTGATGGGCGTAGACCAACTGTCACCTTTCTTGAAGAAGACCATGTCATGATCATTGTGCCTCACTTTGGTTCCAATTGGCATAGTATTTTTAGAGAAGATCTTTAAATGATTTCCCATGGAGTCCAAGGTTAAACAATGTTCCCCGCTGACTGCCATCTTGGATCCTATGCGGACATGCCAGACAGATTTTATGAAGGGAACCAAGTAAGGACCATTGTGACTAAGTATGATTCCAATTGGCCATGTACTTTCAGAGGAGAAGATCTTTGAATATGTTTCCCTATAGGGTCCAATGTAAAAAACTCGTTCCCTCCTGGTGCCCAT
>MJUU01046952.1:6250-16268 GCA_002080025.1 Modiolus philippinarum | reverse complement strand
TTTTTCACAAGGAATCCATTGAAAAAAACTGCATCAAAATCGGACTTAAAATAAAAAAAATAATTTTTTTGAGATTAGCCCCTGTTGGGCCCCATTTATCTCGTGAGCGGTACATGCTACGTGAAATCCGTTGGCATACTCCAGATTGGAAATTTCCTCAGGAGCACACTGAAACAAACCCCATCAAAATCCAATAAATAATAAAGATTCTATAGTCAAATATGTGAAAACACCCAATTTAACCCTTTTTTGGCCCTTAATTCGGAAATTGGCGTGGCCAAAAACTAAAGGAAAAAACTGTTTCTCAAGAATGTTCCAAGAAACATCATACTAAGATTTGAAAACAATCCGTCCACTAGAACCAAAGTTATGCTGTCCACAGACACAAAAATACCTAATTTAACCCCTTTTTGGCCCCTTTTTTGCCTCTTTTTCAAAAACGGGTCGGGCAGGGAACGCAAAATTAAAACCTGGGCTTAAGCTTGTGCCAACAAACATCATGCTAAAATTTGGTAACAATCCCTTCACTAGAACCAAAGTTATGCTGTCCACAGACGCCGACGCCGACGCCAGCGCCATACCATAACACGACCGCAAAATTTTTGCTGTCGTATAAAAATCCATTACTTATTTTTAAAAGATGTATCAAGATACACATGTAGTAATGCTTATAAATTTAATTTTCTGAAACATGTTTAAGGCTAACCATACAACTACATGTAACTCAATAGAAATCTGCTCAAACTTTTTATTCTGATTGATTTAGAAATCGAAGCAACTCAGTGTTGACTCTCTTGCTATATACATATGTACAGTCTAGACTGAAAATATATTCTCAACTGCTGGCAAAACACAATCAATAGTTCCAGTGAAAAAATATGAATAAATAGAAATAAATTATAAAGGTTCTTCATGAAAGTAAGATTTGTGCCCCGCAAGTTTTAACAATTTGTGAATGATTTGTTATCTAGAATCAATGCAATGCTTTGCATAGATGTCTGTCAAGTGGGGCATACCTTACTGGCCTGTCATTTTTACAAGAAAAAGTATACCTAGCTGACAGTCAGAAATTCATAAGAATCTTACATCTGTCACACAACACAATGGTTTGAAATGAAGAATTTATAAAGATTTGATCAATCATGCCTCTTTCTTTTATCTTTTAGTGTTTATGATTTTTTTTTTTTTATTATATTTTTGCATCCAACTACAAAACATATATCAATAAGGTAATACACATAATTATTCAAATCTGTACACTATAACATGCATAATATTTCATGTAGTATATTTCCTACCTTAATATATTGATTTTTTTAAATATATTGATTTTTTTTTATATTGGTAAGGGGTGAAAAATACACGACAACATGCATGATATTTCAAATATTTCATTGATATAATTTCTTTATTCAAAAACCAACGAAAAAAAGTATATCTCTCAAAGTTTACTGTTGAGCTCATCGAAAGTATTTCTGTATTCCATAATTTTATCTTTTATAAGATATGAAAATTCTAAAATTTCAAGTCGCCTTTTCAGAAAATTCAGAAAATTTGCAAGATTAATGTTGCCAGACTTTGAAGCCAAATTCATATAATTTATATAATATTTCCCAAGTAAAATACAATAATTCAGTGCAATGTTTCTTTTCTCCAAGTAACCAAAGATGATGCTATCGAGTGATAATTGTATTCTATCATTAAAATTTTCTGACCACCATAAGCTAAAGTTCAACCAAAAAAGTGCAATAATTTTACAATAATAATATTTATGTTCTAAAGTTTCAATCATATTACAACAGTCAAATTTGTTAGATTCTATATATCCATGCTTATGTATCAGATAGTTATGATAAGCTATTCTATTTAATATCTTGTATTGAAGGGCTTGTAACCGACTTTCAATGACACATGTATATGGGAGCATATAAATCGTTTCCCACTTGTTTTTACTTATTTCTATATTAAAAATTTCATCCCATTTTTCATGTGATTTTGGTATGACAATATTGCTTTTTAGAAATACATCACGAACATTGGTAGATGTCATTTTACTAAGGGGGAGTAGTTTTCCATCCCAATTGAAAACAATTTTAAAAGACGAACTATCAATGTAAAAATTTTTGTTGATAAGCATATCTTTCCAAGATTTTGGTATTGTGGAAATGATAGTTAGCATATCTAAAAAGCTAATCTTTAAATCAAATTTTCTATGCAATTCTAAATATGACAAGAATCGTCCACTTTCATCAAAGATATCATTAATAAATTTTATACCTTTTTGATACAAAGATCGAAAAAAGATGCTTTTTTTATTTACTTTAATGAAGGGGTTGAACCAAATAAATTCTTTTCTCACTAAAAAAGTATCTGTTGGTGTAAATAAGGATTTAAAAGATTTGTTTATGATTTTATGTTTGATTTAATATGTGGTGAATGAAAGGATATGGAGTAAATGTACATATTTTTACCTTTTATCATATTTCTATCATATGTTTTACCCGTTTTGTTGACAATGGATTATACTTGTAAAAGAACAAGTTCAAATCAGCACTTTTGATGTTATTGATATTCATTCCAGTTGATTACTGTAAATTCAGAAATCATTACTTGACTCAGTTTTGTGATTGTCTACTTACAGGCAAAAGTGCAAGGTTCAATTAATGCCATCTTGGGGATTTCCAGTGAACATAAAGCTTATGAAATGCATTAAGAGTGCTTGGTTTAATTATTATTATTAATTGGGACATCAAACACATTTTTAAAGTAATATTAGCACTGAATTTACTGTAGTTATACTATAACTAAACGCTTTAAACAATTTGCAGAATCTACACCTTACGTACAGCATCCTCATGAAGTGAGTCTCTCAGTATCTGTTGTGCATCAATACACTGCTTCAGTAAACTTTCATAAATTGAAATCTTGCTATCGATTCCATCAGCAGAATCAATTTCTTTATTGCTTTCTTGAACATTTAGTAGGAACACTCTGACTGGTTCACTTTTGACTGGTACTGTTCTTCCTAACCATGTGACCTCTGACAAGGTTGCTGTTTGTTTTTCTCTGGTCTGTGATAATAAGTCCTGAAAAAAAAAAACAGATTCATTTTAATTTTGTAATGCCATGTTGGTTTTTTAACAATCTTATTTGTATTAAAGCTTCAGCATTTGTGTTACAAGACAAGAAAAGCAGATGCGATCTCATTTTAGAGAAATAGTTTCATTGAGCAAAATATTTCAACTATTACAATGTGTCGTACAAAAATAAATAATTTTTTGCAGCCATTTAAAAAGAAGTGCTAATGCATTAATAAAATAGAGCCACAAGGAACATTAAGGTGCATAAAAATGATAGTTATCTTAATATCTTTGATCTTGTAAAAAAAAAACAATTTCCTCTTACATCAAGATGTGATGTTAACTGGTCCTCTCCACCTTTACGTCTCATTTCCTTAAGCTCAGCAATAGCTGATTCATCACCAATGTTGTAGGCACAGTATCGAATATTAGGAGATAACTCTTCTACCATTTGTAGGTATAATGCTTGACTATCTTCTGTGAAGGCACTGGCCAATTTCTCATATATTGTCCTGGAATTAGATACATACATATATATAATTATATGAACCAGGATATATTAAATGCTTGAGGGCCAGTTTTATTTTTTTTTCTCATGGTCCTTGGGGTCAGCCTGATGTTGACTAATGGTAGAAATAATATTTTTTTCTATTGGTGGTGGGGTCTAAAATATATGGTGTTCCCCCTGGATGGTAGATTTAAATGGAATAGCCCTTAACTGTCTGGTGTGAGGAAGCTGGCCAATATCTCATACACTGTTTCCAATAATACAAATACATGTATATTGTATATTATTCTATTTTATATAAAGCTTAAATACCCTTTTGTATAGCTATTTATAGTTTTCATAACGAGAAGGAATTGTATATCGATGGATATCAACTAGAGTTATGCAATTTCAAAATAAACGAGCAAAGGCGAGTTTATTATATTTGAAATTACATAACGAGAGTTAATATCCAGCGATATACTATTCTTTCGAGTTGTTAAAACTATTTCTCCTATGATTTTCATAATATTTAGTGCCGAACTGCTGTTTTTGTTTGAAACAACAACACCGTTGCTTGGTAACGTTAATCATGGCCAACGAGATTTCACAGTGGTCCAATAAAAACATTGAAAAAATAATAGCACATTACCTGTGATGTGTTATTACTTGGCGCCCGACCAATGAAATTCCTGTAAAACCGATTCAACAAGTTCATATCTAACTCCAGCTTCAAAGTCTCGTTATGTACCACAAATTACTATTCGTGCAAGGAATAGATAATAAGCGTGCATCATAATAGAATTGATTTTTTATACCATGCAGCACAAAGATTATCTGTATTTTGTGAAAATACAAGCATGTTTCTCATACACTGCTCTGTAATCAAATCAATTATGTGCCTTATGTGTCTTATACAATATATAACTAGCTGAAAATTGAATGCCAAGAAAAAATACTGTGTAGAAATAATTTTTTTGTGCGATATGAGCTTTAATGGTTTTCATAAGTTAACAATAATACTAATTTTTAACACCTATGAACAGGGTTGGGAAAAGTATGGAGGTTTGAATATCATATACAGTACAATAATGTATGATTTCATGATTGAACAGAAAGAAAACAGCAAAAGTTTTATGCATGAACTTTTAATGATGTGTAGCAAACAGAATCTAGATACATACTTAGCCTGTGTGTAAAACTTTATTGCCTTGTCCCAAGTTTCTTGTTCAAAGTACATTCCGGCCTGTATCCATGAAAGATATGCCTACAATATATTTGTCATTACTTTGTTAAATACAATATACTTGTCATTACTTTGTTAAAATCATTTGCTCAAAAGAGACAGAGAAAAAAAATGGTTAACATGACAAACTTTATGTAGCACACATAAACATGCCAAGCATACTCCCACTTGTAGGAAATTTTCAAAGTCTCATCAAATTGTAGAGCAACAAAAAAAAAACCCTGCAGTCAGAGCAGAGAATTTTACGAAAAAAAAAATATCACATAATGACAAACAAGTGTATTTCAAAAATTTTTCTAAGTTTTTCATGTGCGATTTTTACTTTATTTTCAGATAATTTTAGACATTGATAACATTAAACCATTTAGGAGAGGTCCATAATCATGCATCACAAACTCGGCTAAAACTTTGCTGCATATAGTTTGACTTACACACAGCACATTAAATCAAACACAAGAGTATATCTTACGCGGTAAAAAACAATGAGTAAATGATACCTGACTTTCCAGCTGTGTTTGAGCATCACATTTGGAGCTCTTACATAATTCAGCTAATTCCTCTGCATAAAACACTGCTTTTTTTATTCTTGATGTCATGTGGTATTTTTTCCTTGGTTCTGTGTTGGCTTCTGATTTCAGCTGCATTGCATCATACCACGCCCTCTCAGCACAAAACAAAGGTAAGTGTAAAAACCTACAAACAATACATCAGTGAAAACTGTGTCAATGTTACTTATAATTTCTCAGAAAAGAACCTGAAAATAAGTTACACAAACATGGAATGTAGGTCTTAATGGTCACTATGGTACTAAGTTCTGACATACTTTCATCTTTTATTTTATCATTGATAGTTCCTGAAATATGGGCCAAAATAGAAAATATTACCTGAAACACTCAAAGAGAAAATGTATGTCAAAGTAGCATATAGCATTAAAATCAAAACTCATGGACATTAGAGTAAACCAACTACAATTTTTATCTAAAGATTCAAGTTCAGATTCAGCGAGATTGACTTAAATGCCGAAAGCATTGCAAAATTGCAAAAAATTCAGCCAGTTTTGGTGGAAATCATTGAATAATGACAAAGATGATACTTTGTTGTGACAACTCCCCTGGTGAAATTCAATGAAACTTTCACAGAATGTTCAGTGCATATTGCTATTGTGCACTAGCTATTTAAAAATTTGATTTGATTTAATTTTTTGGGGGTGATATTGATTTTTTTACATCTGGAATCACATGGAGGAGTGGGTTGCGGGGTATGTTTTTGTGGGAATTGTTCATAGTTTTTAGTTATAAAATGTTCACTGTCGTCTTTTTATGCTTTACCTTCACTTTGGCAAGTGATATCTCCTTGAGGACACCCTCCCCAAAAAAAGAAAAACAAAAATTCAGAAGAAATAGGGAACGATGCCCAGGTATTGGGTTCTGATTAAATGCTCTTATAATAGTTTGTTATTTGAAATCATTTGTCTGGGGCAAACAACAAAGTATGACCAAGAAAAAAAAACCATGAAAACAGACTGACAGACAATTGATTCCTTCAATGAATCACACAAAAATCTGTCATGGTCATTAACAGTAGCACTAAAATGCTTTACCTCACATCAGTAACTAAATCTTCAGTAATTTTCTTTGGAATCACTTTTCTATTATTTCCTTGAGGAAAGTGCAAGGATTTTCTCAATCGTCTTATTCTTCGTGAACAATATCCTCTGTAAAAATACAAACAGATTTTCAACTCCAATAAAGAACATATGTGTATTCAAGTCAAATCTTTTGTGCAAATCATTTGTATTGGGAATCTGGAATGTTGTACCTCAATAACATGCAGTGGGAATTTAAAATTTTTTGGAATATCTGAAGTTCAGAAGTTGCTATATTAGCTTTCTGCCTTCCAACATTTGTCCAACAAACTGCAAATTCTTTGGATTTCTATATTCTCCATAAAAAATTCTAAATAAAGCCATCAGCGTTTGTCAAAAACAAAAATTAGGCCTGTAGGCTACATGTATGTACAGTACACACAGAGTGTTTCAGTATCAAAACACCAAGGTCTGGCATATTTCACAGTGTAAACACCAGCAAGCTTCCTGTTGTTAATTACAAAGAAATATATAGATACATCTATGGTCTTTTTTTTCAAAATTACAATACAAGACTGATTTTATACAAACCATGAAACATCTTATCATTATGTAATATGGTACATAGTGATATACTGTTCAAAATTATAAAAATATTACATTTATATTCATTGTTATTTTAAATATTTCAAGATGATTAATTTGAGCATATCTGCAATATTTTTACCATCAAAAGTTCAATGGGCCAGTATTTGCCACTAAAGGAGCATTTTCCAGTAAATACCACCGGTAAATCCGGTAAATACATTTTTTGTACCAGGGTGGAATTCACAGCCCAACCTTGCGTGGCGGCGGCACCAGGCTTTTACAGCTGGCAAATGGGTTTATGTATAGATTGTCAGACTTATATTATATACCTATATCTCTGAAAATCACCATGTCTTAAGCCATGTTGTTGTTGAGCTTCTTTCACTATCTGCAACACTGAAAAAAAAAATAACTGAATAAAATATAACTTAGAAGATGTTTTCTTGATTATGCTATGTAAAATAAAACAACTTTTTTTGCAATCAAAGATATCATTGTATCAGCAATTGTCTGGAATGGTCAACAATCTTAGAACTATTCACCAAAGATGTCACAATGATTACATAGATTTTTGATTTGGAAAAAAACATGTACAATGAAACATTTATTTACTGGCTATTCCAAAAATACATAAATGTAGTTCATGTACAGTCAAACTTGCCTTAGCGGTCACCTCGAATAAGCAGCCACTTGATTTTAATGGTCACCTTTTACAGTTCCCTTTGTAGTATATTTCATTTTAAATGAACCTGATTTAAAAGGCCACCTTTCTTAAATGGCCAGTTTGACCTCTTCCCAAAGGTGACCTCTTAAATCGAGTTTCACTGTAGTTTGTTATTCCCCTCGACATCAACTATTTCCTTTTGCTTAGCTTTATGGAATATGAAATGTAGTAGTGTCTGAAAGCCAATAGTCAATAAATTACTGTATAACAATTACTTCAATGATGGCAAAATTACCTATGTGTAGTAACAAAATAAACAGTAAATATCATTTATACCTTTGAATAAACTTGATAAATTAGAAGAAGAATGATTACGTTTTTTTGATTTTGCATATAAAAACTGTTTTATCAGTGACAATGACTATCATCCCTAGTTTAATTCATGTAAATAGCCCTGACATTTATTTAAAAACAGTTCTGAGTGTATACATTATCCCATTAATACAAAGTTCTGCAGTAATATTTACAAAAAAAAAAAACCCACAAAAAACAAACAAAACTTGGGATAAAATTTACAAGACTTACAACCCATTTTTATGATAAGAATTTTGAGTCAGTTTGGGTCTCAATGGGGTATTATAAGCGGGAAGCGAGCCTGACCTTTTTAAGCAAGTGGAAAACAGGATCGTGGCAAAAAGGGGCATGTGAAAATGAGAAAGGATATCCAGAGTGAAGCAGGAACTGAGCTCATGAAATATGAAAAAACACTCTTTAATAGTCTTTGTAAAAATTTTCCTGCCCCTTAAAATGGGAAAGCGGACAAGAATTTCAGAATTTTAGGAGAGGGACCCCAAAGGAGACCATCAAAAAGTGATGCTGATCTTCAGTTTTCTTTTTAAATATGCATTTGCCTGCTCAAAAGATAAAGGCTTTTTCCACAACAATGGCAGTAGAATACCAAAGGAACAAAGCATAAGATTACACAAATCAAAGTCCAGAGACAAGGCAAAAGCAAGAGCACCAGAAGACGGAAGACCAAAGACACCACATGCCCACAAAACACACGAGCATTACATATACAACACAAAAAACTTAAGCACTAACAGTGTGAACTCTCCATAAACAAGAGTGAAATCAGGTGCTCCGGAAGGGTAAGCATGTCCTGCTCTGTATACAGCACCCGTCACACGGTCAGTGAGGCATATGTTTTGTAAGATCTGTTAGGTTACTGATTGGTTATTGTCATTTTCTAACCCTGAGACAAAACCAATTGAGAGCCATGGTACGTGTAACTTCTCTAACCATCAAACAGTACCAAGGTGAAATTTTGAAAAGCTTTTGTAATCACTGAAGTATTCAAACATGGAAAAGGACAAATCGGTACCACAAACATCACTGACAAAGACAAAACTAAAATTTGGTCCACTTGACCATTGCACATTCATGTCATTGCTGTGGTATTCTATGGTACTTCATTTGTTTCATTAACTAATTCCTGTTCAGTTTGTAAAACAAAACACTTTTCCTGGCTTTCAAAAC
Source organism: Modiolus philippinarum (assembly GCA_002080025.1). NCBI lineage: Eukaryota > Metazoa > Mollusca > Bivalvia > Mytilida > Modiolidae > Modiolus > Modiolus philippinarum. Next base: position 7,079 of record MJUU01046952.1, on the reverse strand, counting down.
AATGTCAAGTTTACGGTTATTAGACACTTCATGTATCTCCCTCCACAAATTTCTATACTTGCTCACAGGCAGTAAATATCTGTATAATATGTGATCCTATGAGAAAACATAGGTAATCAACGACTACAGAGTTCGCCTCGTTATGGCACTTTGTCACAGTAACAAAATTGTGAGTGGATGTTGACATTACATTTGCATGCCTAAGCAAGGTTACATGATCCTACCATGTATAGTCACCGAGGTCTGAACCTGCCTGAAAACTTGGACATAAATCACTCATGCGTAAAACATAAGTCAAAGTGACCTACTTTTGCCTGGATGCTGATGTACCGTCAGGGATGCATGCCTATGCAAGGTTACAGTACAGCCAGAGACTTACCATGATAAATCACTGTGATAGACATATCACTCTAATTTTTTTAATGAATATATCTTTTGTCTTGATTGATCTATCCAAATAATTTCTTTTGCTTATCAAGTGGTAAACTGCATCACTTTAAATGCAAAAGAAAGTATGTTGATAGATGAAACAGGAAATAAAATATACACATTTCACTAAGCAGAGTGATATGTCTTTCACAGTGATTTATCACGGTAAGTCTGTGGCTGTACTGTACATGATCCTACCATGTAAAGTGACTGAGATATGAACTTGTCCAAAAACTTGGATGTAAATCAATCAAGCGGAAAATATAGGTCAAAGTGACCTAATTTTGTCTGGATGCTGATCTACCATCAGAGTTATATGCATATACCAGGTTACATGATTGTACCATGTATAGTGACTAAGACCTGAACTCGTCCTAAATCTTGAATGTAAATCAATCAA
>MJUU01046951.1:110135-126783 GCA_002080025.1 Modiolus philippinarum | reverse complement strand
TATTTCCAGTATATGTACTTTATTTTTGTTCTGTAAATGAAAAATATCATTGTATGTTTATTAACTAGACAAGTAAAAGGGTAGCAAACTTACACATACATTTAAAGACATTCATCTATACATAAAAATTTTAATACAGAAATCATCATTTGTTCCAGGTCTAATTCTGTAAAATATAGCAAGGAAAAAATACGGTAACATGTAGTTTATTGTCTTACATGTTAGTAACTTAAAAAAGTTGAATCTTAAAGACCTTATCTTTGCTTATCTTTTGTCTTATCAAATTGGTGCAAAAAAAAAGGATATAACTTTTTTTTTATTTTCGTTGTTATGAAAGCTTCAAAACATAACCTATTGTGAAAAAAAAATCATAATAAAATGTGCACATCTTACATTTATATCTCCAAATTTGTAAGAGGATTTTGACACAAAATATGGCTGTAAAATATCTATATCTATTCTGCTTATAATTTTTTACTCTAATAATGTGTTTCATTTTTTCCAGAAAATATTATTAACTTAAAAGTTACTCAGCTGAAGCCTTCTTTTCATCAATTGCTAAAGATACATAAATCCTATAATTTTGATTTTTGAGGCTGTAATGCACTCACCTATGTAAGCAGGAAAACATCACACAAAATGATAAATCTCTTTCATTAATTTCATGCTTTACAATACTTACTTTTAGTAATGACCATTTTGCAAGTACATATGGGATGTCAGGATCATATGGGGCCCCTGGGTCTGTATACGTCCAACACTTCATATTACTCAAATTCACTTGCACTCTCTTTTTCTTCTTCTTTATTACTCCTTGTGGATTTTTACCTTGGTATAATAATTAATTGATTGCAGCAATGAAAGTGTATTGACTATATTACATCTATATGGACAAAATCACCCTAAAGGTTAGAAACCACTAATTCATTTCTTTAACATTTTCAACTAAAATTCCCCATATTCAAATCTGTCTGGACAATTTATCTTAAGTTTAACCTGTATGAAACCATATATTTTCCGAAAGGTGCACATCTCGTCAACATCATATCAAAATTTCAGCATACCTTTAAAGCCTTCCAAGAGAGTTCCGAATGTTGGAAAAACCCTATCTATAAATATGCACCATTACGACCAAAACATTACACATTCATAGTATACCGGAAAACCCCTATGGTAAGTATTCAAAGGATCATTCTAGTCAATTAACCTTGGTCTCAAAATAAGCCTGATACATCAATGTTCAAACAGGTGTATCATTTATTTCATTCCCACATTTATTTTTAAAGGTGCATGAATTCAAAGTTATATTTAGATTCTAAAAGATCTATTTTTTCATTTGTTCTAAGTGCTGATTGGCTGAATTGGTAGTTTGACACCTAAATACATGTAAATGCATGGTAAAAATGAGTGCAGTCATATTGAGAAACATAGCTTTTTGCCCTTTCCCACTTTCAGACTTAAATATTCCAAAAAACTGCAAATTTACGTTACAGATTTTGTTTGGGCAATGACAGATGAAGTAATCAGATAAAATACATTTTCTGTTTCCATTGAATCATCTTTGATGATACACTACAGTGCCATCTACATGTGCACGGAAATATTTTGATATTGAAGTGTCTAAATTTGTACTAAGTTTATTACTAGAGACTTATCTGGGGTGTACTAATGTGCCAAAAAGTTATGTAAAACTAGTCCACATTTCCCAGTTATTCTGAATTATTACATCACTATAATAGTTTCAAATATGAAATATTTTATATCCTTAGCCCTTAAATCATCTTCTTCTGGTGATTCCAAGAATGCCATGCTCCATTTGTCATTTACATATATGTATGTTTTCTATTTTCATCTATGAATAATATTTTATAAACCTGAAATTCACAATTTTGACTAAAAAGATTACTTTTCTGATTTTTCAGTTCAAACAATAATGTCGCATTATTTGACATGTACACTTTATGCCAAACAAAGGAAGAAACTCTACAAAAAACTAGAAAAAGATGATCTGCTGATCACAAACGATACCCCCGCCCATAGGCAATCCTAGTAGTTGCAGCAATAATCCCAAAATATTAAAATTTTCCTTCAAACCAAACTCAAGTTATCACCCGGAAACCATAAAATTAACAGATTTTGCCTACATCAAGGGCAATAACTATGGAACGCAAAATCCCATCACGCTCAAAATCGAACTTAACCTGTATATAATGAATAGAAACATAATCCCAAAATATCAAAACTTTCCTTCAAACAAATTCAAGTTATCATCCGGAAACCATAAAATTTACAGATTTTGCCTAAATCAAGGGCAATAACTCTGGAACGCAAAATCCGATCACAGTCAAAATCGAAATTGACCTGTATTTTATGAATAGAAACATAATCCCAAAATATTAAAACTTTCCTTCAAAGCAAACTCAAGTTATCCCCCAGAAACCATAAAATTTACAGATTTTGCCTAAATCAAGGGCAATAACTCTGGAACACAAATCCGATCACGGTCAAAATCGAACTTGACCTGTATTTTATGAATAGAAACATATTCCCAAAATATTTCAACTTTCCTTCAAAGCAAACTCAAGTTATCATCCTGAAACGAAAGTGTGACGGACGGACGGACAAGAGGAATCCTATATACCCCCACCTTTTAAGGCGGGGGTATAAAAAAGAAAAGAAAATGTGTCTATGGGACATGGATGCCCTGCCAGATATATACCAGCAAACGGGAAGTAGATGAGTTACAGATTTGAAAAGGGGAGACACAGTACAACTCATCATACCAAAGCTTCAGACCAAATATCAAATCAATATTACGTAAACAAGTTGAGAAATCCTTGACAAAAATTATAATTTATGGCTATAATGGGAAAAAATTGAAGTTGTAGTCAAACAGGAAGTAGATGAGTTACGGACTTGAAAAGGGGAGACACAGTTCAACTCGTCATACTAAAGCTTCAGACCAAATATCAAATCATTACTGCATACACAAGCCGAGAAATCCTTGACGAAAATTTTCGGACATAGGTACGTATGTACGGACGGACAGACGTACATGTACAAGGGAAAAACTTAATGCCCCCCGTCGCCCAAAATCTACATAGGTAGAAAGCTCCGTAATATAACAAGCAATGGGAGTCTTGAATAACGCATTAGTAAAGTGTACATGTGGCTGATATTGGATTTTAATAAAGCGAATTATATAGAATAATATAAAATGTATATGAAGAGCCTCTATAACTTACCCACAATTCTGCCTTTCTTAAAATCATCATTTTCAGGAAGTCCGCTGACCAGGAATTTATCTTTGGACAAAAGTTTGTTATACAGTAGACAATCATCAATAAATTCTCTCTGTAAGATTGGGATGTGGTATCGCTGACATTGTCTGACTTTGTAATTAGACTTTTCACTTATGTCATCAAATACAATGACAAAGGATATCTGTGGAAAAAAATGACTGAAAATGTCAAGTATGTGAAAATTTTGAACCTTAAAAGATGATAAACACATGTTTATGCAATGTAAAAAGTAAAAGATGTTTGACGTCAGATTTCAAAATAAATGAAATGTAGCATAAAGACCAATTTTATTTAAATATCAAAATATAAGATCTGCAAATCCCAATATCAGGTCCAAGGAGTAATAAATTTTTCAGGCAGATTTATGAATTTTACAATGGGTTATCTGTACAACATTTAATACTCCTGTATTTATTGGCATGTGTTGCATGAAATAAATTGCTTTCTTGAAAAATTATAGAAATTATAAACTGCCATATTGTTAACTGTCCTTTCCACCTGGTTATGCTACAAACAACTATTGGTATCAAACAATTACATATGGAAAAATAAAAGTGTGTTCATCAATCATTTTCCATATCCTTTTTAGAAATGAAACAAACTGAACAAAATTTAGGGGGAAACAGTACTGTTACTATTCTGGGAGTTATGTCTGAAAAAAAGGAGGCTTCCACTAAAAATTGAGAGGGTTGGCAGCTCTCAGTGTTCTCCCCTGGCCCTTTTAGCTTCAGGGTACCCAAACCCCTATGGTTTCCAGCCAGATATTTTACTTGATGCCATATCTCCTGCTCAGGTAAACAAGTTGAAAAAAAACAATAGAGAAACAATTTAAGCATAATTCCTCTGTATTTTATGTAAAATTTCATTATAAATCATCAATAAATGACACAAGTATTAAGCTGACGAGTCGCCTCAAGCAAAAAATACTGTACAGCCAGAGACTTACTGTGATAAACCACTGTGATAGACATTCAAATGACTATATCTCTTTTCCTGATTTATATATCAACATAATTTCCTTGCATGTTAAGTGGTAGACTGCATCACCTTTAATGCAAAAAAAATCATGCATATAGATCAAACAGGAGAGAGGATATACACATTTCACTAAGCAGAGTGATATGTCTATCACAGTGATTCATCATGATAAGTCTCTGGCTGTACTGTACACCCCTACTCTATTGAAAAATCCTGGGGAGAACACTGCCTCTGTAATATTGATTCCTATTGTACAGAACAAAATGACCATGATGAACAATCAAAGTTTGTCAATATACAATATACCACATAATTAAATCGATGAATTATGACCTTATTATTAATCTTAACATGTGTAACATGACATTGCACAGAAGTACTGTTTAATTTAAGATTCTGTAATTTTTGCTTTTCAAGATAAAGTATTTCTCCCAGCTTAACATGCTTCAAAATGGCTATAACAATCACATTTATTTTGAATCTGTTATGTTTATGTTGTAAATTTGAACATTAAGAAAAAAAACAGTTATAAAGTTATACATTTTAAAGTTAGTTTTGTTGAATCTGTGAATTCAGCATTTAGCACCCATACCTTCTTAGTTACAATATATGACAAAGTTCCACCATTCAAAGTTATTTTCTTCTTCCATGATACCTTCTCCTTGAATGACATTGAAGATGGCAGCTCTAATACTACTGTACAATTGTGGAACACACCTAATTCTCCCATGGCTTTTCTCACTTGTCAAACCTATATAAATATAATCACCATACTTTCTACATTTACAGCATATTTGTTATAAGGGAATGTCTCATATAATCTTGTCTACCACCATGACCACGGTGTATTACTTTATTTGTCAGTCTATTTAAAACTGTTTCAATGATTGCAGCATGGGCCATCTTAACTATACATTAAATAATTAGCTCATTGCTAAGGCTAGTTTTCTATTTACAATAAATTGTAATAATTGATATTTCACTGAACAGGCATAATTTGTTGAAATAGTCATCTGCAGAAAGTAAATTTATAATACATGTAACTTCGGTATTTAGTTAATTGGTACCTGTTAGTTTCTTGCTAGTTATAACATTACTGTACTATATACAGTTGAAACTTGTTTTAGTTAAACCATCATTTTGAAAACCTGTTTAAACATGCCTGTTAAACTTCCAAAACCTAACGACACGATATCCTCCCTCAATCCAGTTTACAACTGCAGGAGATAATGTGTAACGCTATTTTTAACAGAGTGAAATGTGTTTAACACCTCATACTTACTTAATACTATGTATAGATGTAAGGAATACTTCAAATGAAGCTTCAATAAGATTTGGAATGCTTCAGTTGACACTGTTAATTTGAACAGTTAGTCAAACGGTGTTCTAGAACTTGTGTTGAACAGATTTCCCTATAATAATTTTGCTTTGATGGAACAATCTACCTGGATTGTATTGGCATTCTAATGTAAGACTCCATGCGGTTTTTCTTTCTAGAGTAAGGTTGTGAGCACTTGTTTCTACCTATCCATTTTGGAGTGATCCTTAGATAGGATGAATCAACTTGATGTAAGATGTAAGAACCTAGCTGATAGAAACAAGTGCCTGTCTATATCAATATTTCAAGATCTGTTTGATAAATCGTGTGAACATTTTTTCAATGAAATGCACATTGGCTTATAAGAAATTTTAAGTGCATTCAATAAAGTTAACAAAATAATAATTCTATTTAACTGAAAAAGAAACACCAAGAGATCATATTAGTAAGGTAATTTAATGGTTTATGGATCATCACCACTGATTAATCATTTATGAGTAATACAGAGCAAATGAATCATGATTCTTGAAAACACTGACCTTATATATCAAGTCAAAATGTTCCCAAGCACACCCAAATTTTAACGAAGAAAATAATAAAGGATCTCTGCCTACTCTAACCATTAATGTAAAACTCAATCATATACCAATGAAAATGATTGTATAGAACTGCCTCTTTTATTTCCACTTTTAATAGCAACACAAAAGGGGTCTAGAGACAGGTGAGGTACTCTAATTGTTGTTACTTCAAACTGGCAATGTACATGTAGATTCTAAAGTACATTATACATTGTACCAAAATTAGGAAGTCTCTGACAATTTTGTTGACCACACAGACTTAGTAAAAGTAGTCAGTTATCCTCATTTAGAGAGAAAATTGTCAGTCGTCAAATCATATTTTTTGTAGAAATTTCTATCAAATTTAACGTGAAGCCATAAAAATTACCTTTAACGTCATTTGGCCTATTTCTTTACCGTTAACCGTCAGAAGTATACACCCATTCCTACCCTCTTATAAAGTTTTATCCAGTGGCCTGTACAAGTTTATTTAAGATTTTTTGTTGTTTTTTTTTCTGTTTTTATTCGCTAAACACTGTAAATCTCACTGTCATTAACATAACTTGTTAACTTGTTAAAAGGTTGGGGAAAATCACTGACATGGGGTACAATACCTCATTTGAGATATTATACCATAGTTGCCAACCTCTGAGAATAAAAAATCATGTAATTACACGCTTTTTAGTTTGAAAAAGCGTGTAATAACGCGCAACTAGATTATTTTTAGATCTAAAGATTATTATCAAAGCAAAGGTAAAACAGCTTAAACTGGCAATTTTAATTATAATCAAATGTTGCTTAATTGGCAGATGTGTGTTTCATAGTCATAACATTCATTATTTTTATTAAATTTGCAACATAGTAGTGAACACTAAGGGCTTTTAGTTTTCCAGGAAAAAATGTACAGGGGGCAGGAACACAAGTCAAAATTTAGGGTACCTTAACCACCACCATAATTTTATTTTTTTTCAGGTACATTTGTATAAGCAATTGGTATAATCAAGTTCAACACCCCCAACCAAGGTTAAAATAAATAACTTGCGTCCTGCCCCTCTGTACATTTTTTTCTGGAAAAGCCCCAAGTATCATTTGTGGATTTTTTTTTACAATTGAAAATGCGCTCTCACTATATGCATTTCTAATAACTGAATCGCTGAATGTGTGTGTTTGCGTGTGAAAATCGAACTTTGCGTGTACAAGCCTTGTAAATCAACATCAGCGTGTAAAACGTCAAAAAAGCGTGTATTACATGCGAAAAGTGTGTGAGTTGGCAACTATGTTATACTCAAAATGAGGTATATTTTATACTAAAAAATTATATTTTGCAGACTTTTGATTACCAAAAGCACAACAGTAAATGAATTTATTGTAGCATTAGCGGTATTTAATACAAAATTCATATGTTTCAAATTTTCATTTCTGAGAATGCTGTGTGCCAACGGAAAGTAAAAATTTCATAGCCCTACAGCATTTGCTGCGTTAAAAATAGATAAACAAGAGCTGTCGCCGAATGGCAGCCAGTTATAACCCCGCTCATTGAACACTGAATCAATATGGAAAGTCCAAATTTAAGTGTGTGCGTATACAATGCAGGTGTAGACACAGTTCAAGTGTGGACACAAACAAGTATGGACCAAAAATTTTCAATATATTGGTATAATGGGAAAAATTGATGAAGTCAAACAGGAAGTAGATGAGTGACAGACTTGAAAAGGGGAGACACGGTACAACTCATCATACTTAAGCTTCAGACCAAATATCAATTCATTCCTACATACACAAGCTGAGAAATCCTAGACGAAATTTTCAATATATGGCTATAATGGGAAAAATCAAAGTTTTCATCAAACAGGAACTAGATGATTGACGATTTGTAAAGGGGAGACACAGTACAACTCATCATACTTAAGCTTCAGACCAAATATCAAATCATAACTACATACACAAGCTGAGAAATCCTCGACAAAATTTTCAATATATGGCTATAATGGGAAAAATCAAAGTTTTCGTCAAACAGGAAGAAGATGAGTGACAGACTTGAAAAGGGGAGACACGGTACAACTCATCATACTTAAGTTTCAGACCAAATATCAAATCATTACTACATACACAAGCTGAGAAATCCTTGCCAAAAATTTTCAATATATGGCTATAATGGGAAAAATCAAAGTTTTCGTCAAACAGGAAGTAGATGAGTGACAGACTCAAAAAGGGGAGACACGGTACAACTCATCATACTTAAGCTTCAGACCAAATATCAAATCATCACTACATACACAAGCTGAGAAATCCTTGACAAAAGATGTTCCGGACGGACAGACGGACAGACGGACGGACAGACAGACGGACAATGGTAAAACAGTATACCCCCCTCTCCTTCGGAGTGGGGGTATAATAATTCCTTTTAGAAACTTGTTGCATTTTTCAAGAGCTTGTATACAGAAAATGTCAAATGCAAAGCAAGCAATTTATCACTTTAAAAAGTCTCCCATTCAAGGGATTATACCCCAAATGAGGTATTAAATCCCCATATGGGCCATAATTCCGAAACTGGTCAAGGCCAAAACAAAGTTTACGTTTTTTAAAGTGTTTGTTTTGACAATCACAAATTTTTTAACCTGACAATTACGAAAAACAACACTGATAATATTGTATCTGACCTAAATACAATAACCTTTATATATCAATGCAACCAACATCATTAAAAATATACATAGTTTTGTCGCTACATCACAAAAATGGATTAACCAATCAGTGAACAGGATTTCCACCCACAAGGATTGTATTGCTTGTTGATTTTGAAAAGGCTTTCGATTCTGTAGAGTGGAAATTTATAAAGAAGGCATTGATCAGTTTTAATTTTGGCCCATCAATTTGTAAATGGTTTGAAACTTTGTATAAGGGGGCAAAAAGTTGTGTCATAAATAATGGTAATATGTCAGATTATTTTGATTTAGAGAGAGGCTGTCGTCAAGGAGATCCTCTCTCCCCATATATATTTATAGTTGGTGTTGAATTGCTAGCTCTACAACTAAAAGCAAATCCAAATATTAAAGGTATATTCTTAGATGATTCAGACTCCTTAGTTAGTCAATATGCAGATGACACTTTCCTTGTGTTAGATGGTAGTGAAAAGTCTTTAAAAGAGACATTAGCTTGTTTTGATAGTTTAATAAAACATCTGGTCTCAAAATGAATACATCTAAAACAAGGGTTGTATGGGTTGGAAGTAAGAAGTACTCCAGTCAGATCCTCTGTCCTGATATTGATCTGGATTGGTCAAGTTCTAATTTTAAACTTCTTGGAATAGAGTTCTCTGTAGATCTAAGTACTGTGTGTGACCTAAATTTTAGGAAAAAGATTATAGATATCTCGAAACTTTTAAAAAGTTGGCAACACAGAAAGCTTACTTTGATTGGAAAAATTACTGTGATAAAAACATTGGCTCTTCCAAAATTAATTCATCTGTTTACATCTCTACCTAATCTTAAACAAAATATGATGGATGAAGTGAATAAATTATTTTTCAGTTTTATTTGGGACGGGAAGACAGAAAAAATAAAAAGGAACACACTTATAGCAGATTATGATGAAGGGGGGCTTAAAATGGTACATTTACAGTCTTTCTGCACTTATTTGAAGCTAAGTTGGATAAAGCGCTTTTTTTCGAACACAAATGGGGCATGGCAAAAGATTTTAAAATTAAATTTGAATAATTATGGAGGAGAAAGATTATTCTCATTAAGAAAGGATAAAATACGTGAAGTTGCCACTATGCTCAGTAATAGTTTTTGGAGGGATGTTTTTCTAGCTTTTTCTGTTGTGAAACCTGTAATGAAATATAATGTGGAGGAGTGTTTAGGTCTTGATATTCTTAATTTTGTTCCTGTTGATAACTTTAACTTTTATTTGAAATGGAAAAATACAGGGGTGACACATTTAGTTCATCGTATGGATTTTGTTAGAAAAGAAATACATACCTTTGAACACATGAGACAAATAATTCAAACTAATAACTTTGTGAGATATTACAGTCTCACTTCAAACATTCCAAGGGATATTAAAAACTATTTAAAAGATAATATTCATAGTTTGAACTTCGAGAATTTTTCTCCTAGAGACCTTTTTTTGGAAAAAGTTATTGCAGCTAAAAGTTTAAAGTTTATGTATATTGCTCTTGTCAAAGATGTTTGCTGTCCCCCTGTGCAAAAATTTTTAAAATGGGAGCAAGAACTAGAATGCGACATTTCCAATTGGTCAAAATATTTTTTAATTGCTAGAAATTGTTGTAAAAACACATATCTTATAAATTTCCAATACAATTTTTTACAAAAAGTTATTCCTGGCTACAAATACTTTTTTGTTCAAAATCCACATAAAAGATACAAAATTATGTTCCTTTTGTAACACAAATGATGAATCCATTGAACATCTCTTTTATGATTGTAATGTGACAGCACAATTTTTAACTGATTTTTCAAATAGCCTGAAAGGTTACTTTACTAATTTTGAACTAAGTAAGCCTGGTTTCTTGCTAGGTTGCCAAAATGAAAGTTTATTTTTTAACTTTTTGTTGATTATAACAAAAAATTATATTTACAAATGTAAATTGAATTGCAAAATTCCTAATATTACAGAATTAAAATTCATTGTTAAAAAAAATTACTTGTTAGAACAATATATTGCTGAAAAAAATAACAAACAGGACATATTTCTTAAATACTGGACTCCTATAGAAAATATTTTCCAAGATTTTTGTTTTTGGTCTGAAATATCTCATACTTAATTGATTTAACCAACAAAAGTGATTCTTTTTTGTTCTTCTATTACTTGATTATGAAACGATGAAAGAAATGAATGAGTGAGAAAGTGAGAATGAGACAGAAAGAGAGTGATTTTTGTTTATTATACATACAGTGACTTGGTAAATTTAATATTTTATATAACAAATTTTTTATAGTCAGGCAATTTGATTTTTTTTCTATATTTAACCAGTACACCATGGCCAGGTGGTGATGGATGGGTGTTGTAAAATCCTGGCTATTGAAAAACAAATAAAAAAAAAAAAAAAGGATTGTATTGCTAGGTGCAGCTTACGAGGTCTGGAAATTTCAAACTGCTATAACTTCCTTGTTGTTAAAGATATTGTTATACAATTTTGATGTGTTATTAATAATAGTGTACCAAACACCAAATTTCACGAAAAAATGTTGAAAAATAAAGACATAAATGCAATTTGAATTTTTCCAATACACAATTTTCAAACTGCTTCAACTCCCTTGTTGTTTAAGATATCGTTATGAAATTTCGATATGTTATTTATGGTAGTGTTCCAAAAATATATTCCGAATTTCATGAAAAAATATTGAAAAATAGAGAAATAAATGCAATTTGAATTTTTCCAATACACAATTTTCAAACTGCTATAACTCCCTCGTTGTTTAAGATATCGTTATGAAATTTCGATATGTTATTTATGGTAGTGTTCCAAATATATTATAGGAAGGTTCGCCGTGACGTCACAGACTTGAAAAGGTAAATTTGGTTGGCAAGAAATCATGTTAATTAATAAGGGTCATAAAAATGTCATTTCCTATTCCCTCGTACGAAATTGTTAATTGAGGTATCTTGATAATTCTTTTTGATCGAAATTCTTGAATGTTTACACTTTTACAGGGTATAATTTTTTGTAACAAATTTATTTTCAATATCCCTATAATTAGCATTTTTGTAAAGTATATAAAATTGGGCAATTTTGACACTTTTTAAAACTGCATAAATTTTTTTCTGCACAAAATTTTAAAAAAGTAAATAGGCAGAAAAAATATGAAACTCTTGAAGTTTACTATGCATTTTACAGATCCAAAATCTGATGAATAATGAAACCAGAGGCTCCCAGGAGCCTGTATCGCTCACCTGGCTTTCAGTTGCCTTAATCAAGGAAACATTTTAAGTTATACAGTTAATCTTCAGTTTCTCAAACTTTTGTAGCTCGAACACCTCCAATATCTTGAACTGTTTTTAAAGTCTGATCATGTTTTACTATATTTCTTTGTTGGGCTTTTTTTGACAAACAATGTTCTTGCTAAGGACCACTTTCGACACCAGTTTTGAAGTCGAGACGTCATTTTGTAAATGGCAGTCAACAAACAATTTTCAACATCGGTTTTGAAGTCGCAACATCAATATCTATTTGGAAACCAAATTTCATTGAAATCGGACAATGTTGAATTTTCCAGCCTTTTTTGGTGGCCATTTAAAAAAATGGCGGTCAACGAACAATTTTTACTATCAGTTTTGAAGTTGCGACATCAAGACCTATTTGGAAACCAAATGTCATTGAAATCGGACAATGTTGAATTTTCCCGCCTTTTTGGCAGCCATTTTGAAAATGGTGGTCAACGAACAATTTTCAACACCGGTTTTGAAGTCGCAACATCAATATCTATTTGGAAACCAAATTTCATTGAAATTGGACGATGTTGAATTTTCCCGCCTTTTTTTGGGGCAGCCATTTTGAAAATGGCGGTCAAGGAACAATTTTCAACATCAGTTTTGAAGTCGCCACAGCATGGCAAACATTTCATCAGTTTACACTTGACCTTCATCTTCTATAGCTTTAGAAATAAAAGATGAAAAATACGAAAATTTAAAAAATTCGGTGAAAAAAAGGCAATAACTCCTACAAGGGTTTATGGATTCTCTTCAAAATTTCGAGATGGGTAGACCTTGATATGCTGAACATTTTTGCAATATACACTTGACCTCTATCTGTTATACTTTTTGAAATAAAAAAAAAAAATGCAAAAATTTTGAAAATTTAACGGAAAAAGGGCTATAACTCAGAGATGTGTTTTCAGATTTTCTTCAAAATTGCAGGGCAGATAGATCTTGCCATGCTAATCATTTTTACACCTGGTCAGATTTTTGATATCTGTAACGGTTTTCGAGTTATTGGCCAAAAACTGCAATTTACCCCTATGTTCTATTTTTAGCAACGGCAGCCATGTTGTTTGACCTACCGCCTAATCGAACACAATTTTGAGAAGCCATTCTCTGGTGATGATTCAGGCCAAGTTTGGTTACATTTGGCCCAGTGGTTTCAGAGGAGAAGATTTTTGAAATCGTTGACAGACGGACGACGGATGCATAGTGATGGCAAAAGCTCACATGGCCTATTAGGCCAGGTGAGCTAAAAATGACAAACGATCAAACATTCTTTTACATTGTTATAAAGTGGTCTTACAACGACTTTGCCAACCAAAAATGCTAATTTGCATATGTAAATTAGATTTTATGACATCACTAATGAGGTTCGCGAACCTTCCTATTCCAAATTTCACCAAAACTGGTTGGATAACAAACAATAATTTCAATTCAAAATTTTTTGCATCCGATTGTTTCACCCCTCAAAAGTCTACATGTAAAAGTACCCGGATGTTCGGATTTATGTATTCTTCAAATTCTTGTCTGTTTGCATTTTCAGATTTTGCAGTGTCTGCTAATTGTTATTTATAGAAACGGAAGTAATATTTTGGAAATACCTTTTCTAATTAAAAGCCATGACGGATTTAAACACGTTTACATTCCGGACGTTTATATTCCAGGTTCTTTTCACCATACGAAGTTATGATCAATCCTAGTGTAAAATTCATCATTTTATTGATCAATATTATATCATTTTTAGCAACGAAACATGATGGATGTCACTGTTTTTTTAGATATGAAAAGCCGTGAGAAACCAATTTTATCTGCATTTTTCTGTATTTTAGTCAGAATAAATTAAATCATGCCATACTTATTTACATATCACATATCAGGTTTTTCTTTCCTTTGCTTTTTATGTCTTGATTTGCTATTAATTTATGCCATTTTTGTATTTCTATTCTGCTCGTGCTATGTGTTTTGAGTGCTTTTTTATTTATTTGCTTGCATGACACTGCTTTTTTAGTTGCTTTGTATTCTTGTGCTTGTTATGTCTCTATAGAGCTTATGTTTGTCTGTTATATTTTTACATGCCGACTTTAAGGGACCGACCATTTTACCTGGAAAAGGGGGGGGGGGGCTATGGTTTTTTTCGAAAAAAAATATTCTGATTCTGATTTTATGTGAAAAAAAATTTTGGCTGCAAAAGTGGTGAAAAAAAAATTCTGAATGGGGCTTTCTGCCAAAAAAAAAGTATAAGATAAAATAAATATGATAAATATCATTGCTTACTTTTCAGAAATAACTTCTATGCTTTGCTGACCAAACATTATAACACAGCCATTTACAGATGTAATTTCAGTTTCAGAAACGAACGATTAACCTTTTAGCATTTACAACAGAAAACTATCTACCCTTGTATTTTCTGCGCAAAGTTTTGTTTTTTATTTGGTTTGAATGCAAATGTATGACAGACATTATTCAGGAAATATCTATTTGATTTTCAGTTCACTGTCTTTATAGTTGTCAAAATGGCCATATGCAGAAACTAAATTCATAGTAATTTCGGTATTTTGCTATTCACAGTAAACTTCGATATTTTGATATTTATTTTATACTAAAAAAACAGCAGAAATATTCTTATCAATAGATGGAAAATTGACTCCATAGACTCTTTCCAAGTCTTCAACCTGATGACCTAGAAAAAAAGGGACACGATGTTCCAAGACTGGTTGTGTAGCGTATAATTTAGTTTTATTAAAATACAAAAAATATCGAAGTTGCATAAAAAACAGTTAATTTCGTTATGCTGTACACGTGTTTCAGGGAGTAACCTCTCATCACCAGCATTAAAATCAAATAATATGGAAAGCCATAATCCAAAAGATGTATCAAAAGAACTACTCATTTCCAAATAAATCGAAATAGGAAGCCAAATCCAGTACCAAGGACATCTACCGAGTGCCATACACGGAGAGAAGCCTCGGTATTTTTAAGGGGTTAAAATTTTCATAAAAACAGTAAATTTCTATAACACACAAGGTAAAATTTTCACGTCAGACAAGTCTGCCTATCGGGCTGGTGAATAACCTTGGGGACCTCTGGTCCACCAGCAGTGGCATCGGCCGAATGGTTCAAAATACAAAAATACCGAAGTTGCATAAAAAACAGTAAATTTCGTTATGCTGTACACGTGTTTCAAGGAGTAACCTCTCATCAGCAACATTAAAATCAAATAATATGGAAAGCCATAATCTAAAAGATGTAACAAAAGAAGTACTCATTTCCAAATAAATCGAAATAGGAAACCAAATCCAGTACCAAGGACATGGACATCCTCCGAGTGCCATACACGGAATGAAGCCTCGGTATTTTAAGGGGTTAGAATTTGCATAAAAACAGTAAATTTCTATAACACGCAAGGTAAAATTTTCATGTCAGACAAGTCTGACTATTGGTTACACTTTCATGTCTTATACGAAAAACGCTAAGCACGAACATTTCTGGGCGTTTCTCAAAATACTGTGACTGTATTGTGGATAAAACAACGGAAGAAGAATACCAAAGGAACAGAGGGGTGGTGTTTACAACAAGAGGCTCTCAAGAGCCTGTATCGCTCACCTGGACCATGGCTGACATAGATAAAAGGCATAATAGGAAAAACAAAACATAAAATTTAGCAGAATACTTTTTTTGTAAAAATTACAGTATTCTTGTTTGTCTTCCATGGCAACCGAAAGATACACCATCCATTACAACCCACAACACAACGCCATTCAAAACAAATTGGGCAGGGGTTCCACTTATAATCAACGTAATACATATTGCTGAAATTAAAACATTCAGACCACAATTCAAATAAAAATTCTAAAATTTGGGCAGAGGTTCCCCCTAAAATCAATAAGGCTAATGTAATAAAGGGCTACGCCGAGCGCAGCATGATACGACCGCAGCATGTCGACCACTGAAATTTCAACAAAAGTAGTTTAAAGTGAATGTGGACACAGTAAAGAGCTTGACACAATAATTAGATGGACACAAAAAGAAGCTAGACACAGTTATTAGAAAATAGTATATAAATAAACCCTTTTGATTACTTACTGATAAAAAACCGTAAGAGCTATGCAAAATATGTACTATCAACTAAAACTTAACATCCATAGAAATTCAAAGAAAAAAAAAACCATCGAAATCTCATGAAAAATAAAGATATGACATATTTAGAAAAATTGCAATTTTTGCCCCTTTGACCCCTTGTAGCTTGGAAACGGTAAAAGCTACACAAAATCCGTTGACATACTGCTGAAAGCTTATATCAAAAGGAATCCAAAGAAAAAAATCCCATCGAAATCCGATGAAAAATTAAGATTTTACATATTTAGAAAAATTGCACTTTTGGCCCCTTTGACCTCTTGTAGCTCGGAAACGGTAAGACCTACACAATTTCCGTTGACATACTACTGAAAGCTTAGATCAAGAGGAATCCAAAGAAAAAAATCCCATCGAAATCCCATGAAAAATAAAGATTTGACATATTTAGACAAATTGCAATTTTGGCACCTTTGACC
>MJUU01046951.1:49334-76226 GCA_002080025.1 Modiolus philippinarum | reverse complement strand
CTGGATGTTGGGTATTTGTTTTCATGACAAAATTAAAATTTATTTGCTGTGTGGAAATTTTTTACAATATTAAAATTTTGATAATACCTATGGTAATGATTCTATTTGTTTGCCTAAGTATTAAAAAAGTGAAAAACAGAGTTATCTCCTCCTACCCCAGGTCTACCCCCTTAATGAAGAATTTACGAGAAGAAATACTCAAAGTAAGTTACTAATACATTTTCTATTGTTATTTTAGTAGCTATGAAATAGTTTATTAAGTTGAGTTCCTTATGTGACTATGAACACAGCATTATTAAAAATGCAGTTTTAAATGGCATTTAACAACCTAGAGTAAATATATATATATATATTTAAATAGCGGCTACACAGTTATTTTGCAACCAATATCATACGTCATTGGATGGATATAATGTTAGAAAAGTGCAAATAATATAAAAAACACAATTTTTGTTGTCTTTGCGGTATTGTTATTGAACGGAAAATATATCTCTTACTAAAAATGTTCTCTGTTAAGTTTAGAAAAAATAAAAACAACAACAATAAAATGTTGGATAATTTAATCATTAAAACGAAGCATTTTGGGAAAAAAATATTTGGAAGTCGACGAAGCATGGAACTGAGTTCCTGAATTTGATATATTTCATGAAAAGGTCATGAAATATTGTTTGGTTTGCCCGCAAGCAACGAAAGAATATAATAGCGAATTAACAGCAGATATATAAGGTACATAGAAACTTTGGAAAAAAGTCCACACATAAAAAGAGAGAAAGAAACAAAATGGATCACCAAAGACACGAGACATTAACCAAACAAAATATGAAAAGGCGCAAAAAAAACATTAAAATCTAAAGCACCGATAGTGTGAAATCTCATGAAAACCTACAAGGGCATCCGATGAAACGGGAAAGTTAAGCATTCCTGCTCCAAGTATGGTACCCGTCATACAGATAAACTAACGAAAAGTCAATAACGGTTCATTGTAATTTAAATTCCACGAAGTAGTAAAATCTATTTGAATATTTTTATTCTCACTTGTGAGATTGAAATGTCATTTCTGTCAATGTGGTGTTAATTACGACCATAGAACTGTTCATTAGAAGGAAGGCTAAAAGCATTCATGATCTACACAGTTAGAGTCACTTATTTTACTCTCTTCGAAATGTCATTGATATTTGGTCATTTGATATATAAAATGTCACAAACTGATAAAAAAAATCCAGAAACTTACATTCCTTACGTAGTAGTTTGTATCGACGGGATATTCTACACAAATCAGTTCAACTGACGTTGGATTCCAATTACCTGAGGATTTTATTCATATACTGACGATACCGCCGATGTCTACTGAAAACACATGAGTACCTTTTACCAAAGCCTTCGGGAAGTTTTGAGCTTGATTTTTCTTCCATAATGCGACAGTATTTTACCAGCAGACTAGGTTCCTTTATGTAGCCGACAGTTTAGCGGCGAGCACTCTTTGGCCCATCTTTCTAAAAAAAAACAACGGCAGTAGAATACCGAAGGAACAAGGGAAGCGATGACTACAAAAATCTAAACGTTCAAATATGAGTGGTAATAGAGTTAGTAGTCTACCTATATTGGGTTTTATTCGCATGTTTATCATACTATAGGGAAACTGGATAGAGAAAGGGGAGGTTTGGGTACCCATACACCGGTTAAACCCTAACACTGGCTTTTGCCAGTGCCGGTACCAAGTCTGGCTATCCTGAGTTCCTATCATTATTTATGTTTGTCTCTTGTCTTCATTAATGTTTTTCTACTGCAGTTTGCTTGTGAATTGTGGCATGTGATTGTATTTTTCGGCAAATGTGGGTGTTTACTATTATCCTCTGTTTGTTATTAATCCAACATAGTTCTCGACAGTAACAATAATGCAAAAGAGGTGTTTGTAGTGGTGCTAAAAAGGTTAAGTTTTTCTTGTAGCTTATTTTTCATTAATACAAAAGGTCAATGTCTGCAGCAAAAGTAGTTGTATCAGTAGTCTTTCAAATTTAAAGCTTAAACATTCATATTTTAGAACGATAAAAAAATCCTGGTGAGAGTGCCAAATATGCTAACACTTCAAAAGAATAAAAAGAGCTATATTTCACTGAAGTATCCAACCAAACACCGACACGTCATGTCTTTGAATGATGTCATGGTGACGGCCATAGAATACAGTGTTTTTGCTGTATTAAAAAACTACTAGTATGTACAAATTACTAGTATGTACAAACTTCATAGTAACTGATTTTGACTTTACACTGGATTGACTTGCTGAAAGAGTGACGGGTGCTGTATACGGGGGAAGGCATGCTTACCCTTCTGGAGCACCTAATGTCACTCTCATTTTGCTTAGAGTTTACACTGTAAATGCTCTAGTTTTGGTTGTCACATTTTTGGTGTTGGTGTGTTTTGCAGGTGTGTCGTGTCTTTGGTGTTCCATCTGTGACTGTAATCTATATTTGAGCGTTGATCCTTTGTATTCTGCTGTCGTATTTGTGAAATGTTTCATCAGCAAACACTGCAAAGTGGGAGGTGGAAATTGTTGTTTGCTTTCCCGAATAATTTATTGATAGCCTTAACTATCAAATTTCAAACTCATATTGATGAATCACTTATGTTATTGGTAAAGTTTGTCCCTTTTGATAGTTAATGAGAAGTAGAACTATAAGTAGTATTTCAAAGTTTTGTTTATTATGTTGATTGATTTCGGATCAATTTCTGCCTTATTTCAAATCGTTTAAGCTCTTTCATGAGAGGGTGTCGTTTGTGGTTTTAGTTTTTTGAAAGGCCCTTTGTAATACATAGAATGTTTTTTTAGAAACAAAAGTCCTTCACCGTGCAAATTTTTAATCTATCAGAAACTACTTTAAGACATGTCAAAAAGCTATACCTACCTATGGGTGGTCAAAATTCATGGACAAATAGAATAAAAGGATAACAGGAGATACATACAATGACCGAAAAACATAGTCACATGCCATAATGTACCAAGGAACTGCACAAGAAACCACAATAAACAACAAAAGACAAACGTAAACAACGAAAGGAACTCGGGACAGCCGGACTTGGTAAACCGGTTAATGGGTACCCAAACCTCTCCTTTCTCTGTCTCGTTTCACTATAGTATAATAAACATACGAATAAAACCCATTCCGGCAGACTACTAACTCCATGACCACGTACAATCTTGAAAAGGAAAAGGGAACAAAACGTAATTTTGAAAGAAGGGTCAAAGAGTGCTCGCCGCTAAACAGCGATTTCAGAGCATTTGCTCTTGTAAATGATACTAAATCTTTCCTTTTTTTAGTTTACTATTAGAAAAATTAAAATTTTACATGGACTTCTGCTCTTGACCATGTCTCTGTTCGGTAATTGTGTTATTACCCCCCATTTACAACGTTGAAAAAAGATGATTCGGTTAATATCATAGAGGCTTGTATATATTGTCCGAATACCCCTTATCCTGTAAATTTAGTATGGACTAAAATATCAGTTTGAAAATTGAAGATATCCCAAAAAATTATTGAATTATTCATTAACCGGTAGTCAAAATATCCAATACCCCTGTCAGTTATGTCTTAAATATCCCATATTCCATTGTTAAAAGTCGTAAATATCCCATAACCAAATTTACCCTAAACAAGCCTCATCATACTTGTCCTTGTTAAACGATAACAGAAATTATATAATGTGGTAGTGCTTTATCAAAACAGGCTTTGGTGACATATGGTGTTCCACGGGGGTATTTTTTTTTCTTATTCTTAATATTAGCTACAGTCTACATCTTTATATAAACCAGTTGGAAACTGACATATTCATAAACATTGAAAGTGTACCTCTGCATTACAAAACCAGAGGCTCCCAGGAGCCTGTATCGCTCACCTGGTTTTTAGTTGACACAATCAAGGTAACATTGTAAGTTTTACAGTTGATCTTCAGTCTCTCAAACTTTCATAGCTCGAACACCACCAATATCTTGAACTGTATTTCAAGTCTGATAATGTTTTCTACATTCCTTTGATGGGCTTTTTTTACTTCCCACTTTTTTGGCAGCCATTTGAAAATGGCAGCCAACAAACAGTTTTCAACTCCAGTTTTGAAGAAGTGACATCAATATCCAGATGCCAAATTTAACTGAAATCAGATAATGTTGAATTTTCCCGCCTTTTTCGATGGCCATTTTGATGGCCAGTCAATGAATAATTTTTAACATTGGTTTTGAAGTTTCGACATCAATACCTATTTGGAAACCAATTTCATCGAAATCGGTCAATGTTGAATTTTCCCGCCTTTTTGGCGGCAATTTTGAAAATGTTGGTCAACGAACAATTTTCAACACTAGTTTTGAAGTCACCACCGTATGGCAAATATTTTATCAATTAACACTTAACCTTCATCTTCTGTAGTTTTGGAACAATGGCAGTAGAATACCGAAGGAACAAAGGAGGGAAATCCACAAAAATCGAGGTCCAAAGACATAGCCAAAACGAGAACATAGAAAACACAGAAATATGAAACCTTTGAAATTTCTGTGCAAAAAAGGGCAATAAATCCTACAGGGATTTTTGTTTTCTTCCAAATTTCAAGGAAGGAATTTGAAACAAAATCCAGGATCAGAAATTTGGCGAAAAAAAAATATCAGGACAGGAGGAAGCTGAAAAAAAATAACCAGGAAGACATATATGAAGCAAAATTTCTGGCTTGGACCAGAAAAAATGACAGGATTACTTCGAGGCAGAAAAAAAATTGTCATTCCTATAAAGTTTGGTTTAATTTACATCAGTGGTTTCAGAGGAGAAGATGAAAATGTGAGAACTTAAAGGACACAAGATGGATGGAAGGACCGCAGGATGGACGGACGGACCGATGGACGACAGAAGACGGACAGCAAGTTATGAGAATATCTCACACTGACCCTTTGGGTAAATTTAGCTAATAATTGAGCAGGTGTTTTCCTTATAACGTAGTTTATACATATTTCTGTAATCGTGAAAAAAATGTATTACAATACCTTTTTTCCAAAGATACCGTTTTCTGTTTAACTTCCATGACAACTGAAAGCTCCAGTATGCATTACAACCCATTTCAGACCACCATTCAAAAATTGATGTAGCAGAATAACTTTTTCCAAAGTTTCAGTGTTCTTGTTTGGTTTCAGTGGCAACCAAAACCCCCACAACCAATTAAAAACAATTTTAGATCAACAAACAAAACTAGAGGCACAGAAACTGAGCCTGTATTGCTCACCTGACAAAATGCTTCTATGCCATGCATGACCAAATCAAAGCTCCGACGGAGCTGAATCTCGAAGCCCTGAAAAACTAGACTTCGCAAAACTTCGTAGTCATCCAAAGAACTGCTGCATACGTCTGCATGTATTAAGTTATTCCGTAATACGTGAAAATACATGTAATCGAATTGTGTGATTTCGCATGTCGATTTCATTGCTATAAATATATGCAAAACACTGTCACAGGTAAACAACTTTGACAAATTACTGCGCGACAGGTTATCCGAGACGCAATATAAAAAACAAGTAATTTGATAAACATGCATATTTTTTACAATTTAATAAAACAAGACCGTATTCAACTCAAGAAAATGAAGATATATAACTTAAGAACACAATGTATATGATTTTGCAAGAAACTTGCGTACTATATTTTATCGGAAGCACGAAGATCATCTTTTAGAGCTGTTAATAGGCTTGAAGCCTCATGTGATTTTTTCTTGTCATATTAACATCTCTCCAGCCATTTTATGGCTTCGAGATAAAAATAATCTTTTTTTCAATAGAGTCCAATGTTCGCTAAGTTCTCCATTGGCACCCATGTGTTTTGTCAGATCCTATTGAAATGAGTAATCTTTGCAAAAAACCTTCTATGCATCATTCCAATACAGTTCATTTAAATTGATTCAATAGTTGCAGAGCAGCTTCTGAAAAGGATGATTTCCCCATTGGCTCCAATGTTAAACTATGTACAGCACTGGTGGCCATGTTTTTTGTCAGATGGAAATGAGATGAGCAATTTATGTAAGGGACTTTCCAAACATCATTCCTGCAATATTTGGTTGAATTTGCTTTAGTATTTTCAGAAAAGATTAAAATGTGATTTTCAATTAGGATCCATGTTAAACCTAAGCTCTGCACTGGCGGCCATGTTTTTTTAACGAATCAGAATCCAATAAGCAGTCTTTGTAAAGGACCTTTAGTACACCATTTCTGTAAAGTTTGGCTGAATTTGCTTCAGTGGTTTCAGAGGAAAAGATTAAAACGTTATTTTTCCTAAGGGTCCAATGTTAACTATGTTTTGTGCTAGCGGGCATGTTTTTAATCAGATCTGAAGAAATGAACAATCTTTGTAAAAGACCTTTAGTGCATCATTTCTGTAAAGCTTAGTTGAAGATGAAAACCTGATTTTCCATGAGTGTCCAATATTAAAGTATCTTCTAGCAGCATGTTTTTTTATCAAATTGGAAGGAATGAGCAATCTTTGTGAATGACATTTGGTACATCATTCTTGTATAGTTTGGTTGAATTTGCTTTAATGCTTTCAGACGAGAACATGAAAATGTGATTTTTCCCATAGGATCCTATTGTTAAACCTAAGTTCTGCACTGTTTTATCAGATCACAACGAAATGAGCAATCTCGGTAAATGACCTTCCATAAATCACTCCTGTAAAGTTTGGTTGAATTTACTTCAGTGGTTTCAGAGGAGAAGATGAAAATTTCATTTTACCATAGGGTCCCATGTTAAACCTAGATTCTGCACTGCATTGCTGCCGTGTTTTTATCTGATCAGAATGAAATGACCAATCTCCGTATAGGACCTTCTATCATCATTCATTAAAAGTTTGGGTGAAATTGCTTCAGTAGAATCAGCGGAGAAGATGAAAATTTGATTTTTTTTCCACAGGGCCCTTTTGAGTTCTATGCTGGAGGAAATGTTTTTTGTCGGATCATAATGAAATGGGCAATCTTTGTAAAGGACCTTTAGTACATAATTCCTGTAAGGTTTGATTAAATTTGCTTCAGTGCCTGTTTCAGAGCAGAAGATGAAAATGAAATTTTTCCATAAGGTCTAATGTTAAACTATCTTCTGTGCTAGCGGCCATACTTTTTATCCGATCGGAAGAAACCAAATGAACAATCTTTGTAAAGGACCTTAAGTTCATCCTTCCTGTAAAGTCTGTTTGGATTTGCTTCAGTGGTTTCAGATGGAAAGATGAAAATGTGATTTTTCCCATAGGGTCCTATGTTAAACCTATGTTCCGCTTTGGCAGCAATGTTTTCTATCAGATCCAAATGAAATGAGTAATCTTTGTAAAGGACCTTTAGGGAGCAACCATTTGATTTTTATGGGGGGCTATGGTCAAATTTTAGAAACAAGAGGCTCTCAAGAGCCTGTATCGCTCACCTGGACCATGGCTGACATAGATAAAAGGCATTTCCAACAGGGAAAACAAAACATAAAATTTAGCAGAATACTTTTTTCTGAAATTACAGTATTCTTGTTTGGTTTCCATGGCAACAGAAGATCCACCATCCATTACAACCCATAACAGAACGGGGACCGCTCGATAGTCCGAAGGTTCATTGGTCCGAAGGTCCATTTGTCCGAAGTTTCATTAGTCCGAAGGTCCATTGGTCCGAAGGTCCATTGGTCCGAAGGTTCGTTAGTCCGACGGTCTATTAGTTGGGCAGTTCCATAGTACAAAATTGAATATTAAGAAATTTGACAGTTAAATAGGACGAAGAAAGGAAATGGCTAGTATCATTTATCGATATTCCCTTATCATCTTCTATCGTATTTCAACAAATTACCACGATAGCCTTTAAGCACCATGGTTATAAAAGTTGGGATACGACCATACTCCATTGTCTTGTAAGAGCTTCTTGATGCAGTAACATCCTGAGACACATACTAGTACTTCAGAATCTTAATGGACAGGGACGATTTGGTGCATGTCTTATAATTTCACCTTGTGTTGAAGACCTCGTTTCTGTCAAATATGACCAGGGGTTGCCTTAAAAATTTGGCTGCTTTGTATGATATTTCTTCTGGGATCCAGCCAGGAACCTCTCGATTGCGAGCCAGACTCGTCACAAGTTACTGCTTGTTGAAATGTTCGTTTAGTCCATTTGATTTTCTATCAATTTAAATATACCTACTACAAATTAACTCAGGCCCATGGGCTGTCCTTCCAGATCTGGTGTTTCGAATTATTTTTCTCTGAATCTACATGGCAAATTTTTGATAAAATTTCACTAGAATAACAAGAGGAAAGCTGTCAATGTGACAGCAAACCGGGTTTTCTTTCACATGGACAGTATATCATACACATGGGTTGACCCTGAATATTTGAAATGTACAAGTTTATAATTTTTATTAATTTTCAATGTTAAACCTTCCACCAAAGTAGCCTTTTTCTGAAAGTTCAGCAAGTTGGATTTTAATAAAAATGGAAAATTAAAGTACTGTGCACACCTCTGATACAGGTACAAAGAATCTGCAAAATAAAAACTTCCTATCTATTAAGTTGAAGGATATTTGTTCCAGACAAAGGTTGTACCCTATTGTTAAAAAATTGACTTAAAAATGACTAAGTTCAACAACTGATATTTTTGACATAAATTATTAAAAATCAAAATCAGAGTACCATGCACACCTTTGATATATGTACAATTGATCTACAAAATAAAAACTTCCTGTCTCAAATACTGTAGGAGATTTGCTCCAAACAAAGGGGGTACCCTATTGTTAAAAATTTGACGTAAAAATGACTAAGTTCAACAACTGATATTTTTTACATAAATAATCAAAATCAAAGTACCATGCACACCTTTGATATATGTACAATTGATCTGCAGAATAAAAACTTCCTGTCTCAAATACTGTAGGAGATTTGCTCCGGACAAAGGGGGTACCCTATTGTTAAAAATTTGTCGTAAAAATGACCAAGTTCAACAACTGATATTTTGGACATAAATTATTAAAAATCAAAATCAGAGTACCATGCACACCTTTGATATATGTACAATTGATCTGCAAAATAAAAACTTCCTGTCTCAAATACTGTAGGAGATTTGCTCCGGACAAATGATGTATCCATTTGGCAGCCGCCCGCCCGCCATTTTCACCATTTTAATAACCAGATTTTTCCGATGGAAAACCCGGTTAAAAATTATGTCGTTCTGAAATTAATATGACATAAGCATCGCTCATTAGCCAAGATGGACAACATTTACTTTAAAAAGAAATAATTAACGAACCCAATACAATACCGAAAACACTAAACATGATATCGAAAGCACCAACAATTATAATAACCGCAATGCAACAAAAGCAACTGTTTACATATATAATATAATGAAAAGGGGGACAAAACATCAACAAAGGTGTTTATGTAAAAACAGAAACGTAACTAATCATTGTGTTCCATATGTTTAGGAATCTTTCATTAATGTATGTTAAACTTCACGTGAATTGAGACAAGACGGGCTAAAATTCTTATGTCTGGTACACACAAACAACCGAAATCGAACGCAAAAGTCTTGGCTGTTATTGAACAAGGTGAACATGGTATAATACAAAGTTTGAACTGTAGGAAAAATGAAGGTAGTAAAAAAAGACATGATGGCTCTTTTACAGTCATATTCAATGAAATTGAATAATGAGACGGCACATTTGCCATTATGACACTTTGGTAAAAATTCCAGTCCTTCCCCATACATCCACATCACTATATACACTGTGGGGAAAGTATTCCTTAGTTTTCAACGAAATTATAAATATTGCAAGTTCCAAATAAAATCGGCTTTCCAGCATTTGCATGGAAATTGCACAATCCCCTGGACAACACACATCTAAAACTGATGTTAAAATAGTATGACGCAGATGACAGCAAGAAAATCCATGATGTTATGAGTAGGGAAATCATTTGTTTTCAGGACGTATTTTTATATTTTATGGAATCCTATATAGGTCCTATCAAAATATTTTTGAATTCGTTATGACGAATTCTAGAATTCGTTATAATGAATTTAAAATTCGTTATATCAAATTTTGATTTCGTTATTACAGATTTTTGAAATTGTTATAACGAATTTAATTCGTTATAATAAATTTTGAAAACTGTGATATCAAATTGTAAAATCTGTTATTACGAAATCACAAAGTTGTAGTTTATGGCAAGGGAGAGTCACAAACAAATTTTTGAGAAAAAAAAATGGTATCTCGTGGAGATATGGAGTTTCTCACTGTAGCAATGATGGGTTTTTAGCTCATATACCGATCACCTCGGCCCGGATACAATGCATCTCGACAAAATACTATATTTTCTTTCGAAATACTAAATTTCTTGCCTTAACCCCTAATTTTCGAAATTTGGGATTTTAATTTTCAATCGTTATATCGCTTAAAGTCTCAGTCGTTGCAAAGGAGCAAGATTTGAAGTTCTTGCCCTGAAAAAACCTAGAGGCTGTTCTTTAGTCACGAGTCATCATTAATGTGATTTGTGGGATTTTATGTCGTTAAACCTAATACTGAATCATTGAGAAAACCTAATTTGTTTTAATTTCGGACAACATTGTTTAATTTTTACTTCATTTGGAATATCTTAAGTTCAATGTGAAGCCGAAGGCTGAATGTCAGTTAAAAGGGTGTGCTCTAACATTGATATAGTTGTTGGAATAAACATTCCATCCAGTCGATTCTGTTTCATTCTTCTTACTATGCCCAAGCTCTCAGTGGAATGGACATCTGGAAGAATTCGTTCCATCCTGCTGTGCGCATGCGCTGATAATTTACCCTTATCGATGAAATAATTTTACAAAGAATGATAGGGAATATGTTTTTCAACCATGAGGAGTTTGTCTTTTATTGCACTGTGGAGTTGGTAAAACAATTCCCCGTGGTAGAGATGTATGCTCTTTATTTTTCTTAGATATGGTGTACTTGTACATGAGATAATATCTCATGTGTACACTTTATAATTGTTCAATTACTATTATCTAAATTCATGTAAATTCTAAAACCGAAGGATTAACACCCTCCATCGTAGTTTTGTCCTTAGCTATATTTGATATTACTGATTATTCGGATTTCGTTTGGTTTTATGCATTTTAAACATTTTTTGAAATTATGGATTTCTTTTGTTTGGGTTCTAGTGCTGCTGATGAGGAATTGATTTCCGAAATGGCCATACAGCTCATTGAAATTATTGCAGTTGGAGTTAATATATGTGTTATGGTCTCATGTTCATTTACTCCATATCCTTTCGTAAAATATGAATACGAGATATTTTTCAAATTTGTTTTAAAAAGTAATTGGTATCTCAAAAAGTTTAAAGTGTCCTCTTTTTAACGGTGTTTTCAAAATCAAAATAAGGTAAATAGAAGTTCTGGCACTTTTTATTTAAAAATAAAAGGTTTTTCCTTTAAATATTCATATAACTTTCAACATAATTTGTGTTTGCAGTTGAATTCAAAAGAAAAAATAAAATATTTTTGTTTGAATTATAAAAAAGTAATTGGTATATTCTGAAATAAAAGGAAGTCAGCTTTCTGGAGATGTTTTTAAAAATCAAAATAAGTTTATGAAAAAGTCTGGCATTATTTATTTGAAAATTCAATATTTATGAAAAATTCTAAAAATTCATGTTATGATAGAGAGCTGTTATCAGTCATTACATACCACATGTAGCGGCATTTACTAGTATGTAAACTGACATTTACAGATGACGGAAGATGATTTTACTTTCATGGTTGAAACATCGAAATAAAAATTAAGACTTTAAAACTTTTTTCTTTAAACTTTTCTGTTCATTTACTCATTATTTATAATTCAAAATTTAATTATTTGAGCAATGTTTCTAGATTTTATATTTAATGTCATCCCATTTAAATTTAAATTGAAAACGTAGAAAAAAAGTACATCTTACACGTTACCAAGAAATTATATGACATATGACTAGGCCTTACATATGCTGAAAATATCAGAGTCGAGGAATTAAGCTCTCGTTTCGATCTTACATTTCGTTTTATTATTTTTATATTCTGTTCTAATATTTCATTGATTTTGTATTGAAATCGGTGGGAATGAATATTACAATGACGTGTATTATATATGTCTGATTATGACATGCAGTTATTGTTAAAAATGATACAAATCAGCTGGCCACCATTAATTTGAATTTATGACGTTTTGACAATCAAACAATTTGTGATAATTATCAACAAATGATATGTCATATAAGATATTGATAATAAGACAGGAAACAATAACCCTAAATTCATTCAGAAAACTGCTGTCATCATGTCTGGTATTCACAATCTGCGTCCTGGAAAAAAACTTTGTTATGGAGAAGAGTTGCCATCTGAACACAAGTTGACAAAAGAACAAAGAGTGGTTCTTCCAGAGACGTTCTATGTAGAAAGAATTATAGCTAGTAAAGAAAAAAAAACAGGGACAGGCAATAATTTTATACAAAAGATCGATTTTAAATGTTGCTGATAAGTCTATGGTATGACCATGTGTATTCCATAAGATTTTTTTTTTATTTCCAAATCCTACAAACATGAACCAAACCAAAAAATAAATATGAAATTTAATGGAATAAAGCAGGGACGTATACTCCATGAATAAATGAACTCTGGTAAAGACTAATATGAAGACCCCTATGAAGTGCACGTTGTCTATGTAACTTGATCCCTGGACGGATTCTGATAATATTTACATGTATTAATTTACTTATTTGTTTAATTTATTTGATTAACTTTCAGACAAGGGATGTAGATAACAATAGTTAAACAGTTCCCTGTTCAGACTAATGTTGATTTATAGACAACATTCGACTGAGCTAAATAAACAATTTTTGTTTTCTTTTGTTTAAAATTTGTTTTTGTTTTTGTTTTTGTTTTTTTGTTTGTTTGTTTGTTTTTTGTTTTCTTTTTTCAAATATTTGGCAAAATGTGAACATGCTAAATGAATGTAAGTATACATCATCAGAAATGTGTTATAAATGACCAACTGTGTAGTGAACTTTATAAAACAATACATTTAAATCAAAGATTTAAATTTGAATTTGAATTCAAATTATAAAATTTTATTCTGGTTATAGACTTGTATTTAACTCTGAATCTTATACACGATCATGACTTATAAAAAGAGAAAATAGAATCTGCCCGAATTGTCATTTAAATATATATTAGAAGATGAGGCTCACTTCTTCTATAAATGCCCAAAATATGCTTCCATTAGAGAAGAATTTGAAAAAACAACATGTAAACATTTTTAAAATTGAAAATAATGACAATATTGTCCCTATCGTTTCACTTGCAATATATGTTGCCCCATTTATGAAAGTCGCTTATACTGAGGAAAGTGGAAAAAATAATTGCATAGTTCACCATAGACAGTATTTTTGACAGATTATGTTTGATTTTATGGTATTTTTGTGCTTTCAGCCCTTACGGGTGAAAAGAGATTCATATAACCACAGACATTTTTTCATATATTTTTTCATAAATAAACCCTCCCCTACCATATTTTATTATCATATATGAAATAAATGCCTGTGCTTATTTGATTGAAATTTGAATAAAGAAGATATGTTTACTAGGTTGCGGATTATCTTTTTAAGGTATAAAACTAACATCGCTACACCTTCGTGCTCAAAAATTGATTTCATGTGACTTTGGCATGTCATACTTTAACAACCCGTTATAACGAATTCTACAATTTGTTATAAAGAATTCAACAATTTGTTTTAACGAAGTAAATTCGTTATTACAAATTTTAAATTCTGTTTAAATGAATTTAAAAAAATGACTTCCGTAAGTAATATTTCAATGTTGCATGATTGTAATGTTATTGGTTTGATCTAATCTAATTTGTTTTTGTAATATTTGAATTAGCAAACATTTGTGCTAACAAGATTCCAGTTATTACACAATTAATTTTTTCTCTGAATTTTCTTTATATGAATGCATATAAAACGCAGATACTCATCAATGGCAATAACTTTGTTAATATATGAAGGTTGTGGAAGTATTCTAGTTCTAGGGCTTCTTTTAATGCAGCTGTACATTTTCATGATGTGCAACACTTTGTGATAGGACCAGTACGGCGGTTCTCCACCTAGCAAAATTGATGCATGATACAGATCATCTTCAGATTTTATTTTTTCATGTTCATCGGAAGTAATGATTAAAAAAATGTCTCGCTACGGTATCTCAGAGTGTACAGGATTGGAACATCCTTACCATACCATTCAATATTCCTCTTATCAATGGTGAATGAAAGGATATGGAGATGTACATGAGACAAAGTCTCTACAAATACATGGAAAAACAAGCAATGGAACAACGCTTTTAATGTTGTTCTTCATCTTGATATTAATAATGTGTTAAAAGTTGCAAATACCTAGGAATTTCCTTTTCTTCTAGTGGTAAATTTTCACAATGTAAAGAGGAATTGTTTAAAAAATCAATGAAAGCATGTTTCAAACTGCAACAATGTCTATCTTCCTCTAATCCTAGTGTCTCTACATTATTGCATCTATATGATCATACAATAAAACCAATTCTTCTATATGGCAGTGAAATCTGGGGTATATTTTCACCTTCTTCATCAGCATGTAAGAAAAAGAACAACTATATCTTAGAAAAAGTTTTTATAAATGATATATCAGAAAAATCACATACAAAATTTATGCAATATATACTTGGGGTAAACAAAAAATCTAGTAACTTAGCAGTGATGTCTGAATTGGGAACATATCCAATCTATTTTTCTATTATTTTGTCCATGTTAAAATTTTGTCATAGGTTGGAAAATTGTACAGATGGATTATTAGGTTGGAAAATTGTACAGATGGATTATTGTATGACGCATATATTTGCAATAAAGATCTTCATCTCAGTAATATTGTATCATGGTATTCTAGTATTGATTTTATATTAAAAGAATTAGATTTACCTAATTTGAATATGAGCTTGAAATCTCTCTGCAACCTAGTTAAAAACAAACTATGTAAAAGTTTTCAAAAACTTTGGTCTAACTTCAGACAAGATACTTTGGAATCTGATCATGGTAAACTAATTACTTATTTTTCTGTCAAAAACTCATTTGGCAGAGAGAAGTATCTAGACTTAAAAGAATTTAAACTAAGGCAAGTATTATGTAAAATTAGAATAAGTGCCCATCCTCTTTAAGTGGAAACAGACAGATATTCAAAAAATATATAGAAAAATCCAAAAGAATTTGTAAACACTGCACCTTAGCCAAAGTTGAAGATGAAGAACACTTCATATTAGAATGTCCAAAATATAACTCAGAAAGGTTACAATTTTTCAATACGATATCATCTTCCTTAGTTAATTTTAAAAATTTAAACATGACCACAAAATTTAATTGGCTTTTTATTCAGGAAGATACTAAATTACTAAAAGTATTTGCAACTTATTTGAATGATTGTCTTGACATAAGAAGAAATTAATAATACACCATTGCAAATGTATGTACATGTATCTGGTATTATGATAATTCTTTGGTTTGATTAATTGACTGGCTCTGAACCGGGTAATGGATTAATATTCATTGGTTAATTATCATACTATAGTATATTCGGTTGTATAATTATTAATGTTAAAATCATTGTATGTAATTATTGGCTCTTTATGGGCCCTTTAATTGGAATAATAAAGTATTTCTATTTCTATTTCTATTAATATCTTGATATCATTATTAATATCAAGTTGATATTGATCATCTGCAACTCCAGATTTAGCTGACGAATGTTAACCCCAAGCTCAGTGGTTAGTCTTCATAACATGTGAGTACCGCTTTCTGATAGCAATTTACATATATGCACAGTTTATTATAAATACCTTCGAGGAAGAATTTTGAAAAGGTTTGATCGTTTTATCTGTTATCTTTGACAATTTTTCCCTTTCGGACTATCGGACCTTCGGACCAATGGGCCTTCGGACTAATGGGCCTTCGGACCAATGGACCATCGGACTAATGGGTCTTCGGACCAATGGACCTTCGGACTATCGCCACGGAACCTAACAGAACACCATTCAAAAAAAAATTGGGCAGGGGTTCCCCTTATAATCAAGGCAATACATAATGCTGAAATTGAAACATTCAGACAACAATTCAAATAAAAATTCAAAATTTTGGGCAGAGGTTCCCCTTAAAATTAATAGGGCCAATGTAAAAAACTTGGGCAGGGGTTCCCCTTATAATCAAAGCAATACATAATGCTGAAATTGAAACATTCAGACAACAATTCAAATAAAAATTAAAAAAATTTGGGCAGAGGTTCCCCTTAAAATTAATAGGGCCAATGTAAAAACTATGTTCCAGATGGTGGCCATCTTGGATGAGGTATGGACCTGCCAGATACAATTTTTGGATGGGACCACCTAAGGACCATTGTGGCTTAGTTTGGTTCTAATTGGACTGGTAGTTTCTGAGAAGATCTTTGAATGTATTTTCCATAGGGTCCAATGTTAAAACTATGTTCCCCGCTGGCAGCCATCTTGGATGAGGTACGGACATGTCGGATACCTGTTTTGGGGAAGGGACCATCTAAGGACCATAGTGACTAAGTTTGGTTATAATTGGACTGGTAGTTTCTGAGAAGAACAATCTTTGACTGTCTTTATAGGGTCCAATGCAAAAACTATGTTCCCCGCTGGCGGCCATCTTGGATCAGGTACGGACTTGCTTGATACCTTTTTTTAGAAGGGACCATCTAAGGACTATTGTGACTAAGTTTGGTTAAAATTGGATTGGTAGTTTCTGAGAGGAACATCTTTGAATGTAATTTCCATAGGGTCCAATGTTAAAACTATGTTCCCCACTGGCCGCCATCTTGGATTAGGTACAGACTTGTCGGATACCTTCTTTGGAAGGGACCATCTAAGGACCATTGTGTCTAAGTTTGGTAATAATTGGACTGGTAGTTTCTGAGGAGAAGATCTTTGAATATCTTTTCCATAGGGTCCAATGTTAAAACTATGTTCCCCACTGGCGGCCATCTTGGATTAGGTACGGACCTGTCGGATACCTTTTTTGGGAAAGACCATCTAAGGACCATTGTGACTAAGTTTGGTTATAATTGGACTGGTAGTTTCTGAGAAGAAGATCTTTGAATGTCTTTCCCAACTTGGTCCAATGTTAAAACTATGCTCCCGCTGGTGGCCATCTTGGATTAGGTACGGACTTGCTGGATACCTTTTTTGGAAGGGACCATCTAAGGACCATTGTGACTAAGTTTGGTTATAATTGGACTGGTAGTTTCTGAGAAGAAGATCTTTGAATGTCTTTTCCATAGGGTCCAATGTTTAAACTATGTTCCCCGCTGGTGGCCATCTCGGATGAGGTACGGACCTGTCGGATACCTTTTTTGGAAGGGACCATCTAAGGACCATTGTGACCAAGTTTGGTTTCAATTGACTCAGTAGTTTCAGAGAAGATCTTTGAATGAAAAGTTCACGACGGACGGACGCCGGACGACGGATGCCGGACGCCAAGTGATGGCAAAAGCTCACCCTGGCATAGCCAGGTGAGCTAAAAAAAGGCAGGGCGGTTACCTATAGCAAAAAAAATCCAGGATGACTATGCAGGTTAATCCAGGACAGTGGCTTGGAACAAAAATAACAAGAGCTGTCGCTGAATGGCAGCCAAAGATACCCCCCGCTCATTGAACCCTGAATCGATATGTAAGTGCAAAATTAAGTTGGTGTGGACACAATACAGGTGCAGACGCAGTGCAAGTGTGGACACAATGATATAATCTTCAAGAAAAAACTTTTCACAAGGGTTCCAATGAAAACACTGTCTAAATCAGACAAATATAAAATTCACCCTTATCAGCCTATTTGACATTTTATACATCTACATATAGTTTTCTTCCTTTGTCTAAAGTTTCATCAAAATCCTTCAAGTGGATTAAGAGGAGTTGTGCGTAAGAAGTAACCCATACGTAGGGAATCAACGAAAAGTCAAAGTCGGATTATCTCCCCTTCCTGGTTTCGGACAATAATTATATTCCTTCATGCACATTTCCTTATAGTGTTCTTACTTTGTGTGAAGTTTCATCAAATTTCTTCAAGTGGTTTAAGAGGAGTTACGCTTACGAGGTTACCCATACATGGGGAATCAACAAATAGTCAAAGTCCAATTATCTCCCCTTCCTGGTTTTGAACAATAATTATATTCCTTCATGCACATCTCCATATAGTGTCCTTCCTTTGTGTAAAGTTTCATCAAAATCTCTTTAGTGGTTTAAGAGGAGTTGCCCTTACGAGGTAACCCATAAATAGGGAATCAACGAAAAGTCAAAGTCGGATTATCTCCCCTTCCTGGTTTCGGCCAATAATTATATTCCTTCATGCACATCTCCTATCGTGTCCTTCCTTTGTGTAAAGTTTCATCAAAATCCTTCAAGTGGTTTAAGAGGAGTTGCGCTTACGAGAAGTGTGGACAGACGGACAGACAGACAGATGGACAGACGGACGGACAGACAGACAGGGTGATTCCTATATACCCCCCCAAACTTTGTTTGCGGGGGTTATAAAAAGCCAGGATAGAAGTTACACACAAAACTAGAGGATGACATGCCCCCGCACAAGGTTGAATCAAATTGGGATTTTCTAGTAATATTTGTGTCTGTAAGACACATATGATACCCCCGCTAAACACATATTATTCTAGGTTGCACAGATTAACCACCGGTATGTACCCTCTATTACTAAATCACCAAAAAATTATAAGTTGAGCAATGTATATTTTTGAAAAAAAAATGAACCGAAATCAAAATACATACCACATGCACATCTTCAATATAGGTACAAATAAACTGCAAAATTAAAGCTTCCTAGCCTCAAAACTCTAGGAGGAGTTGTTCGGACAATCTGTGTACTGGTACCCTGTATTAATAATTCATCCAATAAATGACTATAAGTTCAACAATGTGTATTTTTTCCAAAAATGCATCAAAATCAAAATCCTTCCCACATGCACATCTTCAATATAGGTACAAATGATCTGCAAACTAAAAACTTCCTACCATCAAAACTGTAGGAGGAGTTGTGTGGACAAACTATGTACCCTCTATTACAAAATTACCCCAAAAATGACTAAGTTCAACAATGTATATTTCTGACAAAAATGCACCAAAATCAAAATCCTTACCACATGCACATCTTCAATATAGGTACGAAAGATCTGCAAAATAAAAACTTCCTAGCATCAAAACTGTAGGAGGAGTTGCGCAGACAAACTATATACCCTCTATCACAAATTCACTAAAAAATTACTAAGTTCAACAATGTATATTTTTGACAAAATTTAACCAAAATGAAAATCCTTACCACAATATAGGTACAAATGATCTGCAAAATAAAAACTTCCTAGCATTTAAACTGTAGGAGGAGTTGTGCGGACAAACTATGTACCCTCTATGAAAAATCACCAAAAATGACTAAGTTCAACAATGTATATTTTTGACAAAAATGCACCAAAATCAAAATCCTTATCACATCTTCAATATATGTACAAATGATCTGCAAAATAAAAACTTTCTAGCATAAAAACTGTAGGAGGAGTTGCACGGACAAACCATGTACCCCCCTTGGACGGACGGACGGAAGACGGAAGGACAGACGGACGGACGGACGGAAGAGGGTAAAACAATATGCCCCCTGACTAATTGTCGCGGGGGCATAAAAAAATCCAGGATGAAAAATTTGACCATAGCCCCCCATAGAAATCAAATGGTTGATCCCTTAGTACATCATTCCTTTAAGGTAGTTCGAGCCTGATAAAAATTTCAGACAGATTTTTTTTATTTTAAGATATTTTGTAGGTCTGAGTCCATTGTTTCAAAAAATAAAATGATATGTCACTGATCATCTTTTCTAGTTATCAGGCTTTGAAAATAAGGCCAAATTCAGTATATTTCAGCGGTATTTACAAAGAATATATAGGGAACTGTGAGAACATGCTTATACTATTTAGCTCTCCTATGAAATAAATGTCAGATAGATTTTTAAAATTTTTTGATATTTCAGAGGCATACATTTCAGCTATATGTTGAGCTGAAAAAATCTATATGTTTGATTAAGAGAATTATTTTACATAGTTTATGAAATAGACACTATTTATGGGAAAAGGAAGCTAATTCGCGGGAAACTGTATGTCAGTCTATTATGACGTCACAATGTAAAGGCCAAATAAGAAATATTCAGGCCTGAAAATCAAGTCAATCCCACATCTGACTTGTGTTTCGCAAATGCACCAATCGAATGCATCGTGTATTAGTGTCGATCTACCTTAAAGTTTGGAAGAAGATAAAATGTGAAAAGTTAACGGACAGACAAGGGACAATTGGACAGAGGGTTGATGCCAAGTTATGGCAATAGGTCACACTGACCCTTTGGGTCAGGCGAGCTAAAAATTTTGACAGGGGTTCCCCTTATAATCTGGGTGATAAATATTGATGAAATCAATAATTAATCATTGATTTTCAATATTTTTTAATCAAATTTTTTTTTAATTGAAAATTTTGTAAAATTCTTTTAAATACTTATTCACATTAAATTTATTACCTCCCTTTTTAAAATTTTCACTCATCATTACATCTACTACTAAAATAAGGACACCTCAAAAAGTGAATCTTATGTACATACTTAGAACTATTTAATGTATAGAACTTGTTCTCACACTAAAAAGTACTTCTGTATGAATAATAAAAATTTTGTTGCTATTTTTTGTTGTCAAATATAACCAAACATGATTTAAGCTTTTATTCCTGATTTTAATTTCAAACAAAATAAAATTTTAATTATCTGAAACTGACCAAAATGGAACTCGAATGAGATATTGCTGTAACAAACCTGCAGATAAAATTTCTTGAAGTTCCAATTAGTAATAAATTCTGTATCATGTAAACGAGCTGAAATAAATATGCCCACTCAAACAAATTTGAGGTTAGTGACCCTGCACCTTTTTTCTCATGAGAGTAACCAAGTATCTGCAACTTGACAGTTCATTAAATTCTTTTCTTTTAATCTGAATAATGGTACACATGTTTAATTTAATATTGAAAAGAGGAAATAAAAAGCTGTTTGGATTTCATCAATTTAAATATTCTGTATACTGACAAAATAAATGTCACACACCCTACATCCCTCTGTAATATAGCTAAAGATAATGCTTTTTGTAAAACGTTTGAAAATAAAAATCATTTCTTAGTCGCTTAATTATCTTTCAATTCATCTATGTACAATAAGTAGATAGGCATGTATTACTGATGTGGTAATAGTGTATCTTCTTGTTTCAGATATAAGATAAACTGATAAACAGTGTCATTATTTCAATTATTTCAACAGTTGAATACTAATTGCATTTAACCATTAGCTGTTATTGAGTGTAGTGAAAGACGGTTATTTTGTCCAATGTTTAGTATCTTCAAAAGAATCTAGAACTCAAATACATTTATTCAATAGAGACAAATAGAGACAATGTCAAAGTTCCCCATTGGCAGCCATCTTGGATGAGGTCAGCAACTTCCATCATGAAGATAAAATGTAGTCTTTGAAATGCTGAACATTTTTTGCATGTGATCTTAACCTCTTTCTCAAATTGCTTTTGAAATATAAGGAAAAATGTTAACTTACAAAAAGTTTGATCAGTAAAGGGCAATATAACTCGATCCTATATAAGTACAGTCAAACTTGCCGTAGTGGTCACCTTGAATAAGCAGCCACCTGATTTTTAAGGTCACCATCTATTGTTCCCTTCGTAGTATATTTCATATAAATTAAACATCATTTAAAAGGCCAGTTTAACGTTTTCCCAAAGGTGACCTCTGAAATTAAGATTCTCTTATGGCAGATTTCCCCAGATGATTAACATATTTTATTTGCAATTCTTCAATGAACATACCAATATTCCTCTAGTAACACCTATAAAACTCCTTCTTAACTCCTGTCTTTTGTCTGCTCTTCAAGCAATCAAGTTTCTATAGAATTCTATTGTATACCAATTTTTTCATCACTTGAGTATCAAGATAAACCCCTTCAGGCAGTAGTCAAATCAGTATACAATAGAATTCTATAAAAGCTTGATTGCTTGACGAGCTTAGAAGGAGTTTCATAGGTGTTACTAGAGGAATATTGATATGTTCATTGAAGAATTGCAAATAAAATACGTTAATCATCTGGGAAATCGTCCATAAAAATTTCTAGGTGCGTAGATATTGATATGCTGAGCATTTTTGCAATTTTACCTGTTATAGTTTTTTGATTAAAAAATTTTTTAAATATTGAACCTTTTTAAGATTTTGCAGAATGAATAATCTACTGAAAAAATAAAAGGAAAGGGAGCTTTCTTCTGTCATACTCAACAATCCTTCAAAGTTTCAAGGAAAATGATCAAACAGTTCCCTAGTAAGAGTATGACTTGTGGAGGGAAATTGTAATTTCATGCTTTTTTTTTAAATAATCAAAGTCAAATAAATCTGGGATGAAAAATCCACCAACAAATTAAAATGATAGCGAGCTGTCTTCGGTCATATTCAACAATTTTACAGTTTCCAGAAAAAAATTAAACAAAGCTTTCTCTAGTTAGAACTATGACGTGTGAACGGTAATTGCAATTTCATGATTTTTGTAAATAATCAGTCTCATAACTCTGGAACAAAAAATCTGCAGACAAAATAAAACAATAGGGAGCTTTCTTCTGTGAAACCCAACAATCCTGCCAAGTTTCAAGAAAAATGATCAAAGCGTTCTCTAGTTAGAGTAAGACGTGTGGAAGAATGGACGGATGGACATCAGTATACCATATGATACATCCCGTCAAAGACGGGCATAAAAACTCTGGAAAACTGATATATTACCAAAATATTCTAAATCTAAGTAGAATAACTCCATCAAAAATCAGTGAATCCCCTCTAACTCATGATGGAAGACTGACACATACCAAGTATTAGAACTTGTATGTGGAATGGTTTTACTGTTTGAACTGAGTGTCTGACACCTCTACAAAGCTGGTACCTGTCCATAGCGGGCAATCTACCCCATGATGTAATTTTCTGTATTAATATCCTATTTAAAATAGGCATTTTAAAATGCTATCAGTTGGTACACCTTGTTTGGTCAGAATTTTCACCTATACTCTTAATGATGGGCAGACAAAAACAAAGAGTTAGGAAAAAAATGGTGATTTTACTTTAAAAACCTTCAAATATATCCTTACACTGATGATCATAAGTGATTACACTCCAAGCATATTTTTTTTCTTCACCTGGCCAAAGGCCATGTGAGCTTTTGCTATCACTCAGTGTCCATTGTATATCTGTTTGTTGATCTTCTCCTCTGAAACTGCTCCGCCAATACTAACCAAACTTGGCCAGAATCATTACCATGGTATGCACTTTCATGTTAATGATTTTAATGTCTACACACCAAACAATAATGTGGCTGTTACTAAAAACAGAACACAGGGGTAAATTTCTGTTTTAAACTCAACTCATCCTAAAGTACAGTGTGAGCTATTGCCATCACTTTGCATACTGGTCCGTTAGTCCGTTCATAGTCACGTGGTCAGTAGATTTTCACATTTGCAGCTCTGAAGGATGGGCATATTGTCCATCCATCATTCCATATCTCCATCACAAATATTTTCATCACATTTGTCAATGCATCTACATATTACAGAAACTTTATATTTGGTATGGTGCTTCAGTATGGGGTCCTATACTGCACCTCCCCTTTCAAGCCATATCGAATCACCACTTCCAGTTTACGGACTTTTTGCCTTTTTTAGTTCCCCTACCGGCATTGCCAAAGGGAACTAGAGGTTTGCACTCCTTAGGTCCATCTGTCAGTCCATCAGTCAGTCCATCAGCCTGTCACACTTGGTTTTCCTGAGTTTTTTTCCTAAACCTTTCCACATTTTGAGCTTGCATGCATTTGGTATGTCACTTACTCATGGTCTGCCATAAATGAGTTACAGATAAAATTTCAGTTTGATTCTGATCCACAGATTTTGGATGGAGTTATAATTTGCACTTCAACTTAGAATATTTTGGTAAAATATCAGTTTTCCCTAGTTTTTTTTCCTAAATGTAGGTTTAACTGTAATCTATGCATTAAAATTGCGCTCTGTGAAATTCAGATTATTCATAAGAATACTAATCCAATTGCAAGACACATGTTTTTTTAAATAGAATTGTCAGCAAAGAAGAGAAATTAGAATGAAAGTGTCACTAATACAATATGTAGTGAAATTTATAATTAAAATGAAATAGCATTTATTACATGTGTTACTTGTCAAAATTTTTTTCAAAAAATCTTGCAATTATCTCCCTTAGACCACACAGATTATGATAAATAAAGCAACATTGATTGAAGTTACGGTATGTCAATCAAATACAACAAAACAATCATGTTATTTCTTTGTTTTAATAATCTGAATTGAAGCAGAAAATAATTATCAGTTTGTTGGATTGCTGTGCTCATCTCAAATATCCTTGAGTACTTGGTGTGGTATCTTTATTCAGTTATCACTTGATCTTCAAAGAAAACTCGCAAAATCTCAAAGCGCTTTGTTAAGAGGACAACAGTTATATTGTTCAACATGTTGTATGTCAAGTCCCATATAAACATCAATAAATAAGTGTATTGGTATCTTTATTCAGTTATCACTTGATCTTCAAAGAAAACTCGCAAAATCTCAAAGCACTTTGTTAAGAGGACAACAGTTATATTGTTCAACATGTTGTATGTCAAGTCCCATATAAGCATCAATAAATAAGTGTATTTCAAAAGATAACTACTAGTCTCGATTGAAATTTAAGAGAATGCATGCAGGGATTTACGGTACGCGTAAAACACGCGTCTGGTATGCAAATATAAACGACAGGACGCACATTTCATTACAATATGCGTCCGACAGGACGCAACATAATTAATGTTTAAAATGCTATGGTACATGTAAATCTGGCATAAAGTTGTGTAGAATCTCGAATCTGCTCTATTCCCATGACAGGATATTATTTTAAATTCAAAATCAGATCAAGGAGAGCTAGACGGTCTTAACAATTTGTTTCTATTCTAAATTCATTTTCAGGAAACCATCAGATGTTACCATTATTAGTCAAACAAAAACATGTGCATGTTATCACAAATACAATCGGGAAAACAAACTTAAAGGGCGTTGGAAAAAAGTTTTTAGCAAATAAGCAGTTGAAAGGCAGATGAGAAGATTTCGAAAAAACAATGGTTCCTGAATGTCCGGATTGATTGACGGCATAATGACTTTTGACATTTGTGTTCGGTCTGGGGTAAATACAAAACTAAAACACCACAAACTTGCTTGTTTTAAACTTGCACACTATCAACATGATGAAGTGTATCATTGGTCATAAGTAAAAAAAAGTCGGCATTTGAATTGGTTTTCATCGACTCCGGCTACAGAACTGATGGACACATCCCCAGATGGTAGATAGGGAAATTACCTCTTTACGCGGGGTAGTGGGTCATAAAACGGAAACCACGAACCATTGTAGCCAAACAGTAAGGAGCAATGCCATGCCCAAGATCCATTCTTTATTCTTATGTTGAAGTGCAAACTAACTGTGAGTCGAATATAGAAGGCTTAATTTCCTGTCCCTACCCCTTTCTCTGGATTGTTAAGAAATGTTTAGGGGTAGGACATTTATTCCTCCAATCAAAACTCGTTACACCTTTTATCCCTTCAGTCTGTAATACTTTTTATATGTAATTTTTTTAATAGATTAACTGGCTTTCGTCCTGATATAGCATAAATATTGCTTACCTATCGTGAAACTAAAACTTACTCATCAATCTAGAAAGAATTATGCGACCTCCTGGGACCCACATTTTGTTCAGAAGGACCTAGGAAAATTAATATGGTGGGTCCCTTGGACCCAACCTGACAGAAGTGGGGGTAAATCCCTGGCATAGAAACATACATAAATAAAGGGCTACGTCGAGTGCAGCATGACACGACCTCAGCATGTCGTCCACCAAAATTTGAAAAAGTGTAATTTAAAGTGATTATGGACAAACGAAAGAGCTTGACACAATAAATAGATGGACGCAATAAGAGATTGACCCAGTAATTAGCTGGATACAAACTAGGGAAAATAAAAATTAGCCCTTATGACTCCTTATGATTCCTCTTTGACACTTTATAGCTCGGAAACGGTAAGAGCTACCCCCAATCCATTGACATACTGCTAAAAGATTATATCAAGAGGAATCCAAAGAAAAAAATCCCATCAAAATGCGATGAAAAATAAAAAATTTTAGGTAATCTGCAAACGGTAAGAGCTATGCAAAATCCGTTGACATACTACTGAAAGCTTGTATCAAGAGGAATCCAAAGAAAAAAATCCCATTGAAATCCGATGAAAAATAATAATTTCAGGCAATCTGCAAATTTGCAGTTGTGGCCCCTTTGAACCCTTATAGCTCAGAAACGGTAAGAGCTACGCCAAATTCATTGACATACTACTGAAAGCTTACATCAAGAGGAATCCAAAGAAAAAAATCCCATCGAAATCCGATGAAAAATAAAAATTTTTAGGTTATCTGTAAATTTATGATTTTTGGCCCCCTTTGGCCCCTCATAGCTCGGAAACGGTAAGAGCTATGCCAAATCCGTTGACATAGTGCTGAAAGCTTTCATCAAGAGGAATCCAAAGAAAAAAATCCCATCGAAATCCGATGAAAAATATAAATTTTAGGTTATCTGTAAATTTATGATTTTGGCCCCCTTTGGCCCCTCATAGCTGGGTAAGGAAACAAGTTACCAAAAATCTAATAGTAGAG
>MJUU01046951.1:22495-48726 GCA_002080025.1 Modiolus philippinarum | reverse complement strand
AATCCTGGAAATGAAAAATATATTTTTTTACAAATTTCAGCATAAGTAAATAAAAGTTCAGCAAATTGAATTTCAGTTTCCATAAGCTTTTAGATAATGATGAATATTCCAGTAATAAACTGTCAACATAGGATATGTCAGGCCAACCCGATGCATTGCTTGAATCTCTATATCTATCTACATGCAGCAGCTAGCAGCCTGTATAAACAAAGGCTGTCGCCGAATGGCAGCCAGTTATACACCCGATCATTGAACCCTGAATCAATATGTTAAGTGCAAAATTAAGTGTGTGTGGATACAATACAGGTGTGGACACAAATCAAGCAATTACAAGGTAGCAGAAAAAAATAAGATGCAAAAAATGAAGTAAAAAATGCACGAAGTCGGTAAACAGGAAGTGGTGATTCAATATGGACGAAAAGGGGAGGCGCAGTATAGGACCCCATACTGATGCACAATACCAAATATCAAGTGGCTGTCATGTGTAGTTGCTGAGAAAAATGCGACAAAAAAATTTGTGATGGACGGCTGAACGGACGGACGGACA
This sequence comes from Modiolus philippinarum, assembly GCA_002080025.1. Taxonomy (NCBI): domain Eukaryota; kingdom Metazoa; phylum Mollusca; class Bivalvia; order Mytilida; family Modiolidae; genus Modiolus; species Modiolus philippinarum. Next base: position 48,179 of record MJUU01046951.1, on the reverse strand, counting down.
GAGGGACGGATGGATGAACGGACAGAGGCAAAACAGTATACCCCCTCCTTCAGAGCGGGGCCATTAAAAATTTCAAGTCTTTAACCATGTTAACAACTTGGTTGTAAAAGTTTGATGTGATTTTTTCATACATGTCTGGCAGACCAGGGCCACCATATGGGTGCAAATAGGAGTATCGAGTATTGAGTGAGAATTTGTGAGTATCCAGGCAGAATATGTGAGTATCGAGTACCAAAAAGCGAGTATCAAGTAACAAAAAGCGAGTATCGAGAGATAAAAAGCGAGTATCCAGTAACAAAAAGGGAGTATCGAGTATCAAAAAGCGAGTATCGAGTAACAAAAAGGGAGTATCGAGTAGCAAAAAGCGAGTATTGAGTAGCAAAAAGCGAGTATCGAGTATCAAAAAGCGAGTATCGAGTGACAAAAGGCGAGTATTGAGTGACAAAAAGCAAGTATCGAGCACGTGGTATCGAGTAACAAAAAGCGAGTACTGAGTGACAAAAAACGAGTATCGAGTAACAAAAAGCGAGTATCGAGTAACAAAAAGCGAGTATCTAGTAACAAAAAGCGAACTAGTATTTGGTTTTATTTCTAACTCTAATCTCTGTAAATCCACAGAGAAATATATACTGTGAATTCCTTTAATTTCGTGGGTGTCAATTTTCGAGGGTAGAGAAAAAAGACATTTCGTGGTATATGTAAATTCGTGGATTGCCACTTGTTCCAAAAGCAAATTTTTTATTTAAACTAATAAAAATAAAAATTCTAAAATTCATAGCTTAAGTACCATCAGTATTGATGTCAAATCACCAAAATTTAGAACTGTACCTGTAATTAAAGTGTCACCTGTCAAATAGTGTGTACTACTTGCATCTGCATACCAAATATCAAGTGGCTAGGCCCACTGGTACAGGCTGTACTAACTGCTTGCAAAAAAAACTTGTAATGTTTGGTTGAATTTGCTTCAGTGGTTTCAGAAGAGAAGGTGAAAATATGATATTTCCCATAGAGTCCAATGTTTAACGCAAGTTCCGCGCTGGAGGCCATGTTTTGTCGGATCGGAACGAAATGAGCAATCTTTGTAAAGTACCTTCCATACATCATTCCTGTATATATATAGTTTGATTAAATTTGCTTCAGTTGTTTCAGAAAGCTTAACGGATGGACGACAGACAGACAATGGATGGACAACTGAAGCCAAGTGATGGCAATAGCTCACACTGATCCTTTGTGTCACAGTCCGAAAAGTCATTGTGTGAAATTATCTCCCTTCTAAACATGCTTATGAGGTGGGCGTGTACTTCATCAGCCATATTTTAAAAACACGCCGTCTGTTGATGGTGCATAGTAACGGCTGGATATAAAGCTTGTTCGGGTATATAAATCACAAAGAAACGATGCATTTAGTAAAACAAAAACATTTACAAAATAAAAGTTAACAAATTGTCTGCTATTGCACGTTCAATTGTTTATAGTTGATGTGAAATGTCTTCACTGCGACCACACTAAAATTAACCTGGCGACAATAAAATATTATTATAAGGCAAAAAATTACCCGGGGCGGACACAATTTCTGTGTTAAAAGATAGCCAAAGGATTACTCTTTAAGGGGAAATGTGAAATAATTGATTTCAAAGATGTATATTTCAAAGATCCAAAATGATATCGCCGTAACCAAGGTATAAGTGAGGGTGGTATCTTCCATTGTGATCATTTTTTGGCGGTAAATGTTATTTATAAACACTGCAGAGGCACTCACAGGGATCAATGTACCCCATTATGATAAAATTATACGAAATTAATGGGAATGTTTCGAGATTTCTTTATCTAAATATTATTTGGAACGGTAATCGAATGTTTACTGTTCCATTTAAAACAATAAAACAAACTATAGACAAAAAATCAAATTACGATTACCTGAATGGGCCTCTGATTATAAATTGTAATCATGACGTATATAGGTAAATTCGATTTCATTTCTAAAAATAGAGCCAGTATTGTAGCAGACTCCACGAACTTTGGGGTTTTATTCTGGGAATTTGCGTGGAAGGGCGAAAATGAAATTTTGCACACGTATTGATCAATTCTTTATGAATCAGTATGCCAATTTTGGAGAAAATCCGGAGATGTATATTTCATTCATCCAAATTGATAGACAGCCACTTCAATCCACTTCAACCGCAATTTACGCACTAATTACAAACTTGACAACCAAACGGCAAACATTCACATTATTTCTATACCTTAATGAAATACACGATTAAGAAAATCATTAAATTTTCTCATTAGAAACAACTTTTTTGGAATTTGTAACTACGGAAAACAAATCTAAGTAGACCTTTTTTGTTTCGTTTAATGAAGAGTTCCATTTCTTTTGTTTAAAACTAATCACTTATCGGCCTGTCAGGTGAGCTAAAAATTTAACTTGATCATTCACGCATGACTAAGGGACCAGGGACAACATCTTAGATGTGGAACCAGTATGTGCTGCTCAAGACGCAACTGCATGGCTAATATCAAGTGGCTAGAACTACTCGTACAGGCCATACTAACTGCTTACAGACGACTAAACAGGATCGTTCAAGCACAAATAGGGGCCTAGGGCCACATCTAGGCTGGAAATCAGTATGGACTCTTCAAGATGCAACTGCATGTCAAATATCAATAGGCTAGGACCACTGGTACAGGATGTACCAACTGCTTCAGTGCTTGCAAAAAACACATGATCTTTCATGTATGACAAAGGGGCAAGGACAACTATTTTGGCATTCAATTGGTAGGTACTCATCAAGATGTTGGAATCAATATCCCTAAGTCTGGCCTACACGGCTTTATGTCACAGTGAAGACAAAAAGGCAGTTGAGTGGTGATATGTAGTGGGGCCTGTAAACAGATATTTTTTTACTGCCGCATTACAAATTAATGTACTCAGATAACCAAATAATGTAGCTGTTATTGCAAATCTAATGCAATGAAACAATTAATTTCTTGTACTGATGTAGTTGTGGATGAATAGGCACCTCATTAGTCAGATAAATGTTGATAGAGCATTTGAAGGTATGTTTTGACCAATCAAGTCATTTGTTTCATATAGAAACATGGTGTGCATTGCAATTGCAGTTATTACAACATATTTTGATGATTCTTAGAAATATGCTCTGTGATGGTATTATTCTTGACTTATTTGCTCATCTTTGATAACAGATTGAGGTTCAAGTTCTCAACATGGATGTATAAATATTGTCAACTTATATAGTATAAAGAACAAGATGTGTTTGTGAAACACTACATATGCCACAAGATTCTAGTCAATTACATGGCTGACATGGTAAAAATGCCAATTTCACCACTTTTTGACCTCTGTGATCTTGACCTTCCATCTGACCTATTTTTTTTTATATTTATGTTGCTCTAGACTAGACCTATAAACTTGCCAAGTATTAAATAGAAAAAAGAAGGAAAACGGGGAATGTCTATTTTACATAGTACAAAAATTATTTACTTCCTTAATAAAAACTCCCAATTTTAGCCCTTTTTTCTAAAATGGATGCAGCTGCATTGGGCTTCTTGTTTATTAAAAAAGGTTTTATTTGTCATGTTTGTTCAATGAATCTATTTCAACTTGCTATAAGAAACCTACAGAGAAATACTGCATGAAGATGTGACAAAAAATAAATAAAGGGCTATGCCGAGCGCAGCATGATACAACCGCAGCATGTCGACCACTGAAATTTCAACAAAAGTAGTTCAAAGTGAATGTGGACACAGTAAAGAGCTTGACACAATAATTAGATGGACACAAAAAGAAGCTTGACACAGTTATTAGCTGGAAACAAACTACGGAAAAAATCAACCCTTTTGATCACTTATTGATAAAAAAAAAACTGTAAGAGCTATGCAAAATATGTTACTATCAACTAAAACTTTACATCAATAGAAATAAAAAAAAAAAAATCCATCGAAATCTGATGAAAAATAAAGATTTGACATATATAGAAAAATTGCAATTTTGGCCCCTTTGACCCCTTGTAGCTCAGAAACGGTATATGCCACACCAAATCCGTTGACATACTACTGAAAGCTTAGATCAAGAGGAATCCAAAGAAAAAAATCCCATTGAAATCCGATGAAAAATAAAATTCTACATAATCTGCAAATGCGCAATTTTGGCCCCTTTGGTCCCTCATAGCTGGGAAAGGAAACAAGTTACCAAAAATCTAATAGCTGAATGCCATATTAATTTTTCGCAAGGAATCCATTGAAAAAAACTGCATCAAAATCGGACTTAAAATAAAAAAAATATTTTTTTGAGATTAGCCCCTGTTGGGCCCCATTTATCTCATGAGCGGTACATGCTACGTGAAATCCGTTGGCATACTTCAGATTGGAAATTTCCTCAGAAGCACACTGAAACAAACCCCATTAAAATCCAATTAATAATAAAGATTCTACAGTCAAATATGTGAAAACATCCAATTTAACCCTTTTTTGGCCCCTAATTCTGAAATGGGTGGGGCCAAAAACTAAAGGAAAACACGTTTCTCAAGAATGTTCCAAGAAACATCATACTAAGATTTGAAAACAATCGTCCACTAGAACCAAAGTTATGCTGTCCACAGACACGAAAATACATGATTTAACCCCTTTTTGGCCCCTTTTTTACCTCTTTTTCAAAAACGGGTTGGGCAGGGAACAGGAAGTTAAAACCCGGGCTTAAGCTTGTGCCAACAAACATCATACTAAAATTTGGTAACAATCCGTTCACTAGAACCAATCTTATGCTGTCCACAGACGCCGACGCCAGCGCCATACCATAATAGGACCGCAAAATTTTTGCGGTCGTATAAAAAAATCATTTTTCCGTTTGGGCCCCTTTGGGCCTCTTGTTTCTCGAAAATAGAAAATGCTACCTCAAATCTGTCAACATACTACAGTTGCGCAATTTTATTAGCAATTAATAAAGCAAACCCTGTCTAAATATGACAAATAATAATGATTGGGACTAACGGACTCAGTCTAACGAACGGATGAACAGACAGACAGACAGATGGACAGACAATATGAATGCAGTATACCCCACTCTCTAATGAGTGGGTGTATAATTTATAAGAGCACTATATTCATTGTACTGGGTTAATACCTTTGCTGGTGGACTATTAGTCCTTTAAGGTATTCATCAGCAAAGTAATTAATCCAGTAGTATAGGCACTGACCGAAAACATTAATTACCAACCTGCTACTTTTTGTAAGCAATCTGGACATAAGTGGTTTTACTAGACAGTGGTGGTCAACTCATCAATCTTAACTGGTAAGCAGCTTGATGAATTTTAATATCCATTCAAAACGGCTTATTGCAATGACAAATCAATTCAAAATACAAACAATCTGCCAAATGAATAGCCGATTTGAGAGTGAATAATGCTTGACATCAACTCATTTACACCACGAAGTATCATGTTACATGTATCACAGAAGAACCTACAAAATAAAAGCTTGATATGAATTAGAGCTCTTGTGGAATGGCAGCCAGTTAATCTGTAAGTCTCGTCATGTGACTAACGAGAATCTACGATAAACAGACAATTTGAAAACGTTTCCCACCAAAACATGACGTCAAAGGATTGTGACGCTCAAATTTTTGTTTGAGACATCATATATCTTTGCCTAAAATGTAATTTCCGGGTACAATTTTTGATCCTGGAAGTGCCAAAATAGTACGAGACTTACAGGCCCTATTCACTTACTCCGTCAGTCCTAAAATATTTTTGCTTGACCTAAAGAAGACAAGAAACCAACACAATTGCTATTTATTTTGGGGGTTTTTTTGCCAATCATTGGGACTATCACAGACAATATATGCCGGACCCAGGTATTTAGGGGAATTCAGGACCAAAAGGACTGGCAATTTTTGCAAATTCTTGCAATCACATTTACATGACTGTCAATATTTTTTCAAAGTAGAATTGCTGAGTTACTAAATGTGACCTATTATGCTTGATGTAGAACCAGAGAAAATACTTCATCATCACACCTGTCATTCTTACACTCATTTCTATCTTATCAAGGATTATTCCTAGTTCCTCTGACCTTTTTATCTTTGATAAAAAATTTTGAAAAATCTCACACATAGACATTTTCAAAACTTGAAAATAATGCATAACATTGTACATCACTAATAGGTGTTTAATGCCAACTGTAAATATTCTTTCTGCAAAAAAAATTGAATGCATTAGAGCGTTTGCGGGTATCTTTGGACAGTTAAGCGTGAACTTTGATCAGAGTTCAATGCTACCTATAAATAACTCACCAGATAAATGCATTTAAAGAAAAAATCAGATATTTTCGAATGACACAAGGTATTGATAATATAAATGTCCAAGGTCATCCGAACGGACAATTTTCTTGCCGATGACATTGAGGGTCAGATCGGACAGGTTCGTCCGACTTCGGACACATGATGGTACCAACACGGACACCCTTTTTAATCTATTATACAAACATCGGGTACAGTTACCCTTGAATAATAAAAAAATAATTAAAATTAAGACGTCTATCCATAAATCTAGGCCACCATATGTCATGATCACCAGACCGATCACAGCCCAGTTGATATTTTCGGTAAAACATTTTGTTGACCCAGTTTAAGAAATCAGATCTGGGATAATTATTCAAATATTGTAACTTAGCTAAAATACTTTGACCAAAGAAACCAAAGAATTTAATTATAAAAACCATGTTAAGGGGCATCAAAAGCACATTGACGGGTATCAGTGAATTAAAATGCAGAATTATTTTTTTTATCCAATGTGTATTAGATCTACTTTATCCCGGAAAATGATTGATAGGTAGATTGATTTGCTGTGTGTAACTCCTTTTTTTATTTATTAAGTCTTTTGTTGAGGTTTACTAGTGGAGGAAACAACTCAAAAGTCTCCCCATACAACTGATCTTTTGAAAACTGCTGACAAATTGTATCAAAGAAAAGTAGAGTCGAGCACACCCTTAAGAAAATCAAATGGTCCGTGCCTGATACTTTAATATTTTACGTAATTGTAATGTAATTTTTTGGTCAGAAACTTATGTAAATTAAGCATTCCTAACTTAGAATAATGAATTTTTGTACAATGAAATTGTAGGTTAAATAATTTTTTGGGGGTAAAGTTTTTGTCCGAATAGACACTCTTTACAATTTTTCTGTCGTCTCATTTCGGACACTACCCCACATGCAAACGTGTTTATCTATGTTTAACAAAATAACCTTGAAAACATTTCAATAATAGTGTATTTCATTATTTTTGGAAATTTTATGAGATAAAATTAGAATACAACTATCCCATTGGCTTAGGCGTTCTACTTTTATTATTACGCACATGCGTAACGCTATACAAACTTGAAATACGGGACCTTAAACACGAAATGAAACGCATAATGGTGGAACTATCAACGTCTTGTAAGACAAAGGATGTCAAAAGAAGCCGAAAACGCGCATAATGACTTTATAATGTCAAATGACGAGTACGTGATTTGATTAGTTAATTAGTGTCCGGTTATCCCCTCCGTCCGAGCAAACCCGAAGACGCTCTATAAAATCCAACTTGCATCATTGTGTGTGTCTGAATAAATGGTAAAGAAATTACTTGCTATTCTGAAATTAAATTCCTGCATAAAAATATCCTCATGTTCATTTTTATTCATCAAATTCATTGTGACATCGCTTTCCATTACAGTTTTCATCATAAATTAAGTACTTTGAAAACAAAACAAAAGGCTCTAAAAAGTATGGCTCCCCATATTTATATTCATTCCTCTTTAAGGACATCTCATAAAATTCATAAGATATCTCCTATATTTAAGAGCCATTCTCTGTAAGAATCGAAGAATCTGCCATATGGTTGGAAAGGTGGGGTCTCAGATTTTGATGAAATTTTGTATATAAAGGTCATATGTAATCCCGACAACAAAATAAGTTTTGTTTTTCAATTTTGAGCAGTGGTTGCTATGGTAACCGGTCATGCCCAAATATGGCTTCAAAAATGCTGTCAAAACGTCCAAACGAGTGAAATCTAAGTAAGCTGTTAAAGAAAATACGAATTAACTGGGGTTTTATTACTATATCAGTGATTAGATAATGGGTCAATGTAACCTTTGAAACAAAAAGCAATGAAATGACTTAGGTCTAAATTTGGTTACCATGGCAACAAAAATCACTAAAAACGACAATTTCCGAAAAATGGAAAAAATGGCCAATTTTGCCAATTTTTAAGTGTTAATTACAGAAAATTGCGTCAATAGAAATTCATTAAACTTACTGAGCTTCCAGTTTAGTATATTATCTTTAAAATATCAAAAAATAAAACTGGTGACATTCCGATTTTAAAAAATAAATAATTTTGAAATTTGCTGAGATAGTGATTTTCATATTTCTGTCAGAAAACCCCAAAATAACCATTCTTACTTGTATTTCAGTCCCTCTTCAGCAGATGGTATTGATATTGAGTTTATTGGTCCATTTTTAAGTGAGAATGCTTAGCATAAGCTAAATGACCTTGATATTCCATCTCAAGGTCACACAACTCAAATTTCCAAAGTCAAATTTTGTGTCAAAAACCGCTCGAAATATGTATTTTGACTTGTATTTCAGCCCATCTTCGGCAGGTTGTAATGATGTTGGGTATCTGTTTATTTTTAGAGGAACATGTTTTTTATATTGTGGTATATGCTATATGACCTTGATATTCCATCTCAAGGTCACAAAACTCAAATTTCCAAGGGCACATTGTGTCAAAAAACATCTGTATTTCGACTTGTATTTCAGCCCATCCTCGTTAGATTGTAATGATGTTGGGTATCTATTTATTTTAATAGGAACATGTTTTTTGTATTTGGTGTATGCTATATGACCTTGATATTCCATCTCAAGGTCACAAAACTCAGATTTCCAAGTTCAAATTTGTGTCAAAATCCGCTCGAAATCTGCATTTCGACTGTATTTCAGCCCATTTTTGGTAGATTGTAATGATGTTGGGTATCTGTTTATTTGAAGAGGAACATGCTTTTTACATTTTGGTATATGCTATTTGACCTTGATATTCCATCTCAGTGTAACGAAATTCAAATTTCCAATTGTCAAAACAGTGTCAAAAACTGTTCGAGATCTGTATTTTGACTGCATTTTAGCCCATCATCGGTAGATTGTAATTGATGATGTTGGGTATCTGTTTATTTTAAGAGGAACATGCTTTTTATATTTTGGTATATGCTATATAACTTTGATATTCCATCTCAAGGTCATAAAACTCAAATTTCCAAGGTCAAATTTGTGTCAAAATCTGCTCGAAATCTGTATTTCGACTGTATTTCAGCCCATTTTCGGTAGATTGTAATGAGTTGGGTATCTGTTTATTTTAAGACGAACATGCTTTTTATATCTTGGTGTATGCTTTATGACCTTGATATTCCATTTCAAGGTCATGAAATTTTTCTTAAAAAACCGCTCAAAATCTGCATTTCGACTTGTATTTCAGTCCGTCTTCAGTAGATTGAAATGATGTTTGGTATTTCTTTATTTTCAGATGAACATGCTTTGTAATTCTTGGTATATGCTTAATGACCTTGACATTGCATCCCAAGGTCATGGAAGTCGAAGTTTCAAGGTTTTGACAAAAAATATTCTCATTTCATACTATTTTCTCGGGATCGATATTGAATATGTCAGGAATAACCTTATAGTGACATTACGTTAGCAGCCAACAACCATACGGATGTTTGACCTTGAACTCTGAAGTCAAAAGATAATCACCAAGGCCATTATTTATCCATATGATTAAATATTGCTACAAGATTAATATTCTTGTTTTATGTTTTTTTCGTTTGGCACATGTACATACTTTAAATATACTCTGGTGTACAAGATTACTGTACAGTAGCATTGTTCTGACCAGCATTTGTTGTTTATAGCCTTACGGAAAGATCAAAAACAGGATCGAATGCTTCAAAAGCTGCCATTTGCTCAACCCAAATCCAATGGTGACCTTAACAGAAACTTTAACATTAGTCCTTCCAGCTATATGTTGTTATTGTCCACTAGCTTAAGACACTAGTGCTTTTGTCGGGCAATGGATGACATTGATTGTAAGAGTATTTTGCAAGTTTTATTAATGTATGTTGACAATCCCGCATCCATAACAATGTAGCGTTATTCGACAAGTAGCAAAGAATTCCACTCACACCGGTGCTAGGGGCTGTCTTGAACTTACTATGGGGTATGAGCAAAGTTCATTGTTGAAGGCTTCTTGATGACTTCAAGATGAAGAACAACAATAAAAGCATTGTTCCCTTGCTTGATTTTATCATTTTTTTGAAGGGGACTTTGTATCATGTGCATTTACTCAGTGTTCTCCCCAGGATTTTTCAATAGAGTAGGCGTAAATGTTAAGCTTGGCGCGAGATGACGCTTTGACGTAATAACTTTTGTCATTTATAACAGTTATAGTTACTTATTAATGATAGTTATATATAATTTTACATAAAATACAGAAGCATTATGATTTAAATGTTTTTATATTGTGTATTCAGCATGTACCTAGCTAGAAATACAGCATCAAGTAAAATAATAATTATCTGCCTGGAATGCATTGGGGTAAAAATTATAGCGTAGGGTTAATGATGAAAGCATCGGGGTCAAGAATTTAAACATCAGGGTACCCCGACTCTAAAAGGGCCTGGGGAGAACACTGATTTACTCCGCATCCTTTCGTTGTTCATTCTATTAACATTTTAATTTAGGGTTATATCCCAGCTTCTATAGTGGTTGGTGGAAAATATTTGTTCAGGGAATGCATGTTATGTGGTACTCATTATCAGTACCAAAATTAGGTTCACTGACCTACTTTTTTTACATCAATGAAAAAATAAAATCGCACTAAATTGGTTTTAATACATGTGTAGTTTGCTTTAAATATTGTTTATTGATCATGTGGGCGCTTTAATGAAATTCACATCTCTATTATACGGCAACACTTTATATTAGACTAGTTCATAAGTATGGACCCACATAATCATTTATTTTTGTCAAAATCAATAATTCAGCGACTAAAGATCATAGAGGATTTTTTTCAGTAGATAGATCTCGGGGGGGGGTGTAGCCAATATAATTCCAGACTTATGTCACCTTTACATATATTTTCAGCTGGAAGGACTAAGGTTAAAGTTTCTGTTAAGGTCACTATTGGACTTGGGTTGAGCCAATGGCAGCTTTTGAAGCATTCCATTCTGTTTTTGATCTTCCAGTAAGGCTAAAACAACAAATGCTGAACAGAACAATGCCACTGTACAGTATTCTTATACACCAGAGTATATATTTTAAAGTATGTATATGTGCCAAACGAAAAAAACATAAAACAAGAATATTAATCTTGTAGCAATATTTGATCTTGTGGATAAATAATGGCCTCGATTATCTTTTGACATTCAGAGTTGAAAGTCAAACGTCCGTATGGTTGTTGGCTGCTAACGTAATGTCACCAGAAGCTTATTCCTGGCATATTCAATATCGATCCCGAGAAAATAGTATGAAATGAGAATATCTGTGGCCAAAACCTTGAAACTTCGACTTCTATGACCTTGAGATGCAATGTCAAGGTCATTAAGCATATACCAAGATATAAAAAGCATGTTCATCTTAAAACAAACAAATACCCAACATCATTTCAATCTTCTGAAAATGGACTGAAATACAAGTTGAAATACAGATTTTGAGCAGTTTTTCACAAAAATTTCGAGACCTTGAGATGGAATATCAAGGTCATATAGCATACACGAAAATATAAAAAGCATGTTCGTCTTAAAATAAACGGACACCCAACATCAGTACAATCTACAGAAGATGGGCTGAGATACAAGTCGAATTACAGATTTCGAGCAGATTTTGACACAAATTTGACCTTGGAAATTTGAGTTTCGTGAGCTTGAGATGGAATATTAAGGTCATATAGCATACACCAATATATAAAAAGCATGTTCCTCTTAAAATAAACAGATACCCAACATCATTACAATCTACCGTGGATGGGCTGAAATACAAGTCGAAATACAGATGTTTTTGACACAAATGTGCCCTTGGAAATTTGAGTTTTGTGACCTTGAGATGGAATATCAAGGTAATATAGCATATACCACAATATTTAAAAAAATGTTCCTCTAAAAATAAACAGATACCCAACATCATTACAACCTGCCGAAGATGGGCTGAAATACAAGTCAAAATACATATTTCGAGCGGTTTTTTACACAAAATTTGACTTTGGAAATTTGAGTTGTGTGACCTTGAGATGGAATATCAAGGTCATATAGCATATACCAAGATATAAAAAGCATGTTCCTCTTAAAATAAACAGATACCCAACATCATTACAATCTACCGAAGATGGGCTGAAATACAAGTTGAAATACAGATTTCGAGCAGTTTTTGACACAAATTTGACCTTGGAAATTTGAGTTTTGTGACCTTGAGATGGAATATCAAGGTAATATAACATATACCAAGATATAAAAAGCATGTTCCTCTCAAAATAAACAGATACCAAACATCATTACAATCTACCGAAGATGGGCCGAAATACAAGTCGAAATACAGATTTTGAGCGGTTTTTGACACAAATTTGACCTTGAAAATTTGAGTTTTGTGACCCCGAGATAGAATGTCAAGGTCATTTAGCATATGCTAGGCATTCTCATTTTAAAATAGACCAATAAACTCAACATCAATACTATCTGCTGAAGAGGGCCTGAAATACAAGTAAGAATGGTTATTTTGGAATTTTCTGACAGAAATCTGAAAATCACTATCTCAGCAAATTTCAAAATTATTCATTTTTTAAAATCAGAATATCACCATTTTTAGTTTTTGATATTTTAATGATAATATACTAAACTGGAAGCTCAGTAAGTTTAATGAATTTCTATAGACGTAATTTTTTGTAGTTAACACTTAAAAATGGGCAAAATTGGCCATTTTTCCATTTTTTGGAAATTGTCGTTTTTAGTGATTTTTGTTGCCATGGTAACCAAATTTAGACTTAAGTCATTTCATTGCTTTTTGTTTCAAAGGTTACATTGACCCATTATCTAATCACTGATATGGTAATAAAACCCTAGTTAATTCGTATTTTCTTATAGAGCTTACTTAGATTTCACTCGTTTTGGCCATTTTGACAGCATTTTTGAAACCATATTTGGGCATGACTGGTTACCACAGCAGCCACTGCTCAAAATGCAAAAACCAAATTTATTTTGTTGTCAGGATTACATTTGACCTTTATATACAAAATTTCATCAAAATCTGAGATCCCTCATTTCCAAGTGTTTTTGATGCTTACAGAGAATGGCTCTTAATAAGGTAACTAATTAAGTATATAACATATCTGATAAGATTTCTTAAGGTGAGAGGTACGTAAATCAACACCCCTTAGTGGTGAACTTTATAAATTTCCTTTAGAATGAATGTAAAATAATATTTCAGATTTCACTTCAAATTGTCTTTATTTCAAAGTGAATGTATCCTACAATTTTTCTGTAAAACTGATATGATGTTACAAAAGGGATTCACAATTTATTGATATAATTTTTTCATATGGTCACCGAGTTTGTATTTGTGGCATATATCACTGGATCATTATTCTAATCATGCCTAAAATGGTGACTTTTATGGAAATCGTTGTTATTTTGATGGTGCGTTTTATTGGAAAAATCCATTTTTGATGAGCCTCAACTTTTTATACCAGCAAAACGAAATCTGAGTGACTCTATGTAAAATATGTGTCATTATAAAACAGAAATTTCATTGTTTTTAAACATATCATTTTTGTAGGAAAATTGTCAGATATGTTTTAAAATAGTGCAATTTAAAGAAGATAGTTGTTCTATTTTTCTGTATGTTTTACATAGATTCCAGACGAACTCAACATAGCTTGTTAATTTTTTAATCGATCTTATTTTAGACATTAAAATAGCTAATACTGATTTTATTTAACTTTCCAGCTCTCTTTCATGCACTTGCATGTAAAATTTTATCAAAATCCAGATTTACGTACATATTACCTTAAAAAAAATTATTAGATATCCTATAAATGTATATCTTATAAGATATATTATAAACTTCATATATATTTCCTAAATCATATAAGATATCTTATAAAAGATATGGAATATATTATATAAAAAGATTTATAAGATATCTCATAAATATACAAGATATCCTATAACGGATATTCTATAAAGATTATACATGTAGTACTTATGTATCATCAATAATTATGTAATCATCAATGTTCTCCTTTTTATGAGGTTTTCCGTCAGGAAAACTTCATATAGCTGTCAAAATTGAAATTATCCCGGGTACGAATATGTCTTCACATGATTTTTTGGCGTCAAAATGGTTCATTTACTTGACGAAATCTTTCCTAATGTGACATTGATCATGTGTTTACGAGGACAATGTATTTATATGAGCATCCTGCAAAACGGTAATGAAAAGAACACAGGAATATATTTCGCGGAAGGATCAATGATGTAAACAGGACGGACGCACGTATACAACACAAAACTTTGTTATGTAACATATCATGACAACATCATCTGTACAGCGTTCGTTTCATAAATCGAAATACACTACTCATGTAATCCCAAAATATATCCTGTGAAACAGTCTTAAGGTGTTTTAGGGGGAGGCCATTTGATTTTCAGGATGGGATTGAGCGTTTTTGTAAATAAATAATTTAACCTTAGTGTCAGTAAATATAAATATTCTAACCCCACTTTTTCATCAAACTAATTCCATCCACTTTACTCTATCATAGAAACTATACCGTTTGGAAGAGTGTAAAGATTTTCACGAAATAACAATTATGTAGTTTTAAAATGCTTGGAAATCGTATGACTACTGATGTTTCCTATGCATATATGTAAGGGATGTTTGTTGATCTAAAAAAAAAACAACAAAAAAAAACAAGTATTTCAAATCTACCTGGCCACGTTATCCGTGATAATTTCGGTTTGAAACCAAAATGTATTAGAAATATTGAAAATGGTTAAAATTGTGTTTCACGTGTATGAACTGACGTTGTTTGACTTGTCATTTTCATAAGCAAATCGTCAGTTAACCAGACCAGGCGTTTATCAAGAACGTCATTTGAATATATTGTACGGATTTTGGTGGAAAATCTTTTCAGAATCAAAATAATTCAGTTCAAAACATAATGTATATGCACTTTTTGCCATCAAAATTGTACCTATCCCCCTCTCTTTGTATTTTCTTTTAATATTTTGTATTTTCTTTAATATACCTTTTATTTAGCTGACAAAAGAGTATAACATTCTTTTTTTTTCAACTAATCAGGGAAAACCGAATAACAGTACTCTGTACTTTGATTTAATTTGTGCATAATCAAAACCTAATTGGTCATTAGAATTTGCTCATACAATTGTAAGCACATCGACTGGAAATTATGTTTTATGAACAGGAATTAAAGAAATTCTGTAAAAATGTTATCTATTTTAGAAGTTGTCATAATTTCACATGTTTTTCAGTAATTAGCACTATTTTTATTTTTAGAAGTTGTCATAATTTCACATGTTTTTCAGTAATAAGCACTATTTTTATTTTCATTACATTGAAAGCACCTAATGCTATGTTGTGTTTTTTTTTTCTAAAAATTACACAAAGAAAATAATTACCTTATAAGCTAGTGTCCCACTACCAGCCAAGTGTGAATCGATGAAATTATTACCATAGTCCAAACAATGTATACGACTGTTGAAGAAGTCATTATTACTGTAACAAACATTATTTATTTTTTTACAGTGATAATTTCATTTTTGGAATCGCATCTACTTTTTCAACTCTGATAATAATCTCATGGACATGCACTTGTTCGATAGTTTCTCATGGATATGCACTTGTCCGTTAGTGTCGCCCAAATTTCATTCAATGATTTTTTTTTTCCCTCTTATCCAATATACACACTCCATGTGGAAATAACATTTTTACTTAACCTGAATTGAAATTGGGCTATTCCAGAAATAATTGTGTTTGTGTGGAACAGGGAGGCTTTAATAAAACTTTGATGGGTCATAGGTATATTCGGAACTACCACTGTAGAATCACAGAAATAGAACTCAATTTTTTTTTGCATTGTACGTTCTTTTTCAGAGGTGACATTCAATCCGCCTAATTGTTCATTCAGGCTTTATCAAACAATTATAGGGATTATATAAGTTACAAACTGTTATTATCTATTCTAATGCAACATTTATATAACGAAGATTTTGATTGGTTAAAACTGACTGTCAATTCCATCTACACACTTGGGACAAAATAGGTTCCCTGTTCAGTCTGGTTCCTAATATTGTTACAAATTCACGAGTTAAAAGTAGAATGTTGTATTAGAATCGCAGTAACAGTAAATTATTTGAATACCCAAGGATGTCAATCTTGATTTGATGGGTCAAAATATCTGTTTACAGGCTCCGCTACGCGTCGCCTGTAAACTGCATTTTGACCGTCAAATCTACGATTGACTCCCTCCGGTATTCAAATAATGTCCTGTTATTTCTTAAATGCGGTACAAACATTTGAAATGTGTTCTGATCTAGTTCCACAGATTCGACTATTCTCAATAAGCAGATTAAAATTTCATTGTTGGTCTCTGTACAAATTTCACATCTTATTTAGTGCTGGCCCAAAATCTAGCGTTAAACTAGGGAGTAAAACTTTTGAAATGTTTTAAAATTGAGGAGAATTTCCATCTTGTATAAATCTATCCTAATCTAAAATCAGATTTTTTTTTAGATTATATGCTTTAAATTAGCTCTAGAGTGTTTTAATTTTTTTTTGTTTCCTACATATTTGAAATCATTTTCACTGAGGACTCACAAGTTAATAAAATAGCCTTCTTAAATACTAAAATTGACTGCAGTTTTGATGCATTGTTGTTTTAATATAAGGATTTGTTAGCTATAAAAGCACTTGTCAGTAATTTTACCCATTCATTTAAGTTCCTGAGAATTTCTATTTTTTTATCAGATTATCTCTCCTTTGACTGTTCAATCTTCTTGTACTACATCTCCTGTACAAATAAAGAAAAATAAATTTTATTTGCAGTAAAACCTGAAAAACAAATGCACTAGAAATTCAAATAAATGTTACTTCAAAATTAGAAACAAAACAAAAGATTGACCATTTATCATTGTTTTACACTTGATTGGCCATTTATGTTGCATTATTCAGGGTTTAAAATACTTTACATAATTGGCCAGCCTGAATTAAAAAAATGAAAAACTGGATTTGTGAATTATTGTGATTCTTGTATTCAATATTCCAATTTCTTGCTGTCTCAAAATACCACAACGCTCCTAATTTTCTATGCTTTTCATACATCTTATTCAAATATCTTTTAAAATCTTCTGTTGTTAGTGTATGCAAGACACACTTCATGTGGCAATAAAACCTTATGTCATCTTATTATAAAAAGTGCATTGATTGAAATAAGTTGGATGAATCCTTAACTGATAACTGGCTTTTCATTTAATAGACCTTTTTGGTTATTTGTTCTGCATCAGATTTTACAATTTCTTGGTTTGTTATCCTCCAAATATTTTGATTTGATCTTCACTGAAAAGACATAAGTTGTCAAAATGGCCATATACATAAACTTAATTTACAGTAATTTTGGTATATTATTATTCATAACAATGTAATGCCTCTAAGCTCCCTTGTTTTCACAATTTTGAAAATTAAAATGACTGGAGAAAAATTAAAGTTAATTTCTGTTCAAATAATTAAACCAAGTGATTTGGTACTACCAAAAACCTACTATTTGAAAGGTTAGATTTTTTTTTTATTTAACTCCTGCAAAAATATGATTTAGTTTGTATCAGCACTGGTGTTTTGATTTTATGTGGTCAAAATATTTGATTTTTATCTGCACTGATCAAGACTTAATTTGTTAGAACATCCATCAGCAGAACTAAACTAAACTGCAACAGGGCTTTTCTGGGTATTTTGGAGAAATCAGAAAGATTTATCTACATTTTTCCCAGTTCAGGAAAATCATTCACGAATTGTTTCAGCAGAGACGTATGTATACATACATTTATTTGGGTGTCGATGGGGTATAAGCGGGAGGCAGGATTGGCCTTTTTAAGGAAGCAGGAAACGGGATCTTGGCAAAAAAGTGCACATGAAATCGGGAAAGGATGTCAAGCGTGAAGCGGGAACCATTGAAAATTGAGCCTGTGAAACCGGGAAAAGCCTGCTCTTTAAGAGTCTTTGTGAAATATTTTCCCGCCCGGGGAAACAGGAAAATGGATAAAAAATTGCCAGGATTTTGGGAAAGAGACCCCCCCATCGAGGCCCCCATTTATTTCTGGTTTTAGAAGAGGAAATCGGAAAAAAAACTACTACATACTTCATAATTATATTTTCTTTTGTTTGTTTTCTCTAATCTTGTTATTTAACCAATGTTTCAAGTTCTTTTGTCCTTTCCTTCATTTAAATGCCTTTTGACGCCTCTAGGTCCCCCCATTTTCAGGCCTGTAGGATGGTGTTTTTAAGGCCCTATGATAAGGGGTATGGCTTATTGAACAAAATATAACTTGGGCAAAAAATGGAGTGTCTTTTGCACGCGGCTGGGGACCAAACAGATGTCAGGGGTCCACGAGGAGGGATGTGCCACCTCTGTCCCTGGGGGTTCAATGGGGGTATATGCCTCCTCGCGGGTAGACAAGTGTGGGGACCATACATCCTCACTAGATAACATAGGCTATAGCTAAAGATGTAGATTTTTGAATTTTAGTGACTTGCTGGGTGTAGTATGTACTGTAGATTTAAAAAAAAAATTGAAACCTGATCTTGGATAACAAAAGTTGAAAAAAATGCTTGTTTGTGTCCTTTTGAGGGCAAATTGAGGCCCTCTCTTGTCTCCATGGCTTCAAGGAACCAGGTTTTGAAAGCATTTTCCTGAAGACACTTGGCCAGTATGTACATTTACCAAGTATGAACCTTTTTGGTGGAATTTCAAAGAAACTAGAACATTTTGATTTTTTAGCTCACTTCACAATGGTAAAAAATGACTTCTCAGCCAAGTCTCCTGGAGGAAAGGGTTAATTGTTGGTACATGTACTATCACTGTTTCCTTCAATGAACACCTCAAGGGAACCAGTTTTCAGAAGCTCACACAAAAGATTTGAAGGTATGAGCTTCCTAAACTGCCCCCCCTTTCCACACTCATATTAATGTTGAGAGTTGAGAGTCCTGATAAACCACAAAACTAAAGTTGATTTCAAGTGGAAAGGGCCAATACCTGATCCAGGAGTGCTCCATATTACATATAGTACAGTATTGGTCTGATTCATAGAAACACTTAAATTAAACAATGTGGAAAATGGTCTCTGAAACAATGAGGTCTGTAAAGTAATGATTTACAAAATGGCTTATGGCTAGGATTGACTGATTGATATGGGGTTTAACTTCACTTTCAGATAATTCAACTATTTCATGGTCAGTTTTAGTGGTTGAGGAAGCCGGAGTGCCTGGATATAACCAAGGACCTTGGGCAGCTTCTCAGCAGGAAATCTAGTGGTATAAAATAATCTCCCTTCTAGAAAAACTCTTCTGTGTCTTTTAACTTTTTCGGAACAAATTAACAGCATGGCGATGAAAATAAACAATCAACAAAATGTCAAGAATTCAAAAGAAATAAACAAATACAATATGAAGTGAAAACGTCATTCAATTTCCAGATCTTTACTTTGTGACTATAAAGTATTTAAACTTGCCCCAAGAAGAGGTAATATGCGAATTCCTTACATAATTTACTGTCGTGATGAAAATATTCAATGGACACACTGGTCAAAATCAATTGCTATAAGGCGTTAAAATGCATGTACCCAGACAAGATTATATGTAGATAGATTTTTTAACATACTTTATTTATAGGTCAATTTAGTAACGATTCTTGCATACGAAATGCTGAGATCCAAATCTAATTCTATGTTACTAGGCAAAATCATATCGTTTCGAAACAACGCCATTTTCCTTTAATACCCATGATCTCAAAGGGTAATCATCAATACAAGATTTCATCCATTAAATCAAGGAAAAGGGCGTGCCTTCAGTTAAAACCCATTCAAAGACCCCACGTACTTACTGCTTAGTGAGTAAAAATCGATATTGTTTATGTAACTTTGATGGTTGTGAGGTAGAAACGGTCATTTTGTATTCTTTATTTCGTCAAAACCACTGCGTGTACCCAGTCCAAAATTTGCAAATGAATAGATAAATATTTAATTGCAAAGTATATTTTTTCCTGGAAATTTTCGTTATAAAGAAATGCCTAGATCCAAAACTCTTTGGAACCATGTATATTCCGGGAAATCTCATTTTTCAGTTAAAAATATGAGAGAAATATCAAAAAATTTTAAAAATATTATTTTTCAATATCAAGATACGTCACATGAATATAATAGAGTATAAATTTTCATGTTATAAGTAACTTTTATCAGGCCATGACAACCAGTTACGCGTTGCAATTGACATTTTTATCTTTTCTAAACGAGAGTTCATTTTCTATTGTTTAAATACCACTGGATTTCAGACTGTTCTGGCTAGGAAAATTGATAGTAAATTGGAATATATGTTCCTGTTTAGTGTTTGGAATGGGGCCATTAATTAAACTCCATAAATAACCAGAAAAAACCCTCCTGCATTTTTTGGGTTGCAAATCCACTGACTTGTTTAACAATATAAGTTTAATTTTGAACAATTTACCCATACAAGATCCCTGAAATGTGTACTTCTTGTCCAAATTATCTCCCCCTTGTCTGTAAATTATCTCCTCTTGTCTATTCAATCTGCCTGCACCAGACCTACAAAATCAATAATGATAATTAGTAACAATAAACAATATAGACCTATAATGCTCTACATAAAACTTCAACAGAAATTTCAAATGGAAGTAATGTTTTGTTTTGTTATTTAAAATACATACATCATAAAAGTTAGATTGATATATAATTTGTTCCACCTATTCTTTGAAAACAAGTACAATAAAGTTGTCTATTCCCTTTTTTCATTTTGTTCTATGAACTTCATTTTGAGGCAAAAAACATATCTTTTTTGATTTGCTGAAAAGCGTACAAACAGAATATTCTTGTATGAAGAAAAATTGCCTTTCCTGCTTTAGGCCATTATAAAAAATATTCTAGATTCTCTAATTTGTAGCAAATTTAACCAATGCCTGACTGGTGTGATCAGAATATTTCTCATCTCTAGAGAGAGAACAACTAATGAGAAATTTCCCTCTAAATCTATTCAGAACACGATACTCGGTGTTTTACATTGTGTCATTAGAGAAACATTTTCTACAACTTAAACACGTTAATAATGAAAATTCTCACATCTCATTAAATAGTTTAAAAACTCAGCATGCCTCTTTTTCAAACATTTGCAAAATTTATTTAACTCGATGTGGGAAATTTCATAATCAACTGAGTTCTCATTGTATTGTCCGTTTGATTTCTATAGACCCACCATGAAAAATTAATTAAAAATCCAAATTTAATTTTTTCACATTTTTCTCTTCATATATCTATTGAATGCATTTATACGAACTCTGACTATTAGTTTAAGAATTTTTTCTCACATAATTGAAAAGATGCCCATAAGCTGCCCATGTTAATTTATTTTTCAATGCATGATTTTGTAAGAGGGAGTTAATGTACAAGAACCAATGGACCTTCCTGTGTAAACAAAAATAAAAACATGTGGCATTTATGTAAATTTCAAAGAACATGTGACTAGCCATTTAAATATTATACATGTCTTAATAGGCAAACAATGAATAGTGATGTCCATTTCAGTATGAAATCTATATTTAGACTTGTCACAGATAATTAAAATCAATAGTAGTTCTATAATGAAAGATTTGAACTTTTAGCATGTTGTGTTTAATTATAAGTGAAACTGTGAAACTCTATCCCTTTTTTCATATATTTTTGAAGGGACATGAAGTATGGTTGAAAAAATAAACCTTAACTGGAGCATGAATTGGGCTTGATTCGCATGCTTTTTTCAAAGTATTAAAGAGGTAGAAGTGCCTTATACATAAATACTTAAGATACATAAGATTTTTCAAGTAAATAAATTTCAAAACGTTTCAGAAATAGTGATTAAATAAATGAATATTAAATGTATTGACTGAATCTATTTAATTTAATGCACATATTTATTTCTTTTTCCTTTGTGATTGTTTTAATGTAACACTCTAAAGTTTGAGTGAAAGGACAATTCAACATTCAGTGGAAACTGAGAAATGTGTTAAAATTCAAGGGTTTTACCTTATAATTAAAGACAAGTTTACATAAATATATGCTAAACTTAAATTCTTTCATTATAGAATTACTATTGATTTTAATTTCCACTGTCACAATCTAATCTGTGACAAGTCTAAATATAGATTTCATACTGAAAAGGACATCTCTATTCATTGTTTACCTATTGAAACATGTATAATATTTAAATGGCTGGTCACATGTTCTTTAAAAATTACATAAATGCCACATGTTTTTATTTTTGTTTTCACAAGAAGGGCCTTTGGTTCTTGTACATTAACTCCCTCTGTGAAAATCATGAATAGAAAAATAAATTTACGTAGGCAGCTATGGGCATCTTTTTAATTATGGGAGAAAAAATTCTGGAACTAATAGTCAGAGTTCGTATGAGTGAATTCAAAAGATATATGAAGAGAAAAATGTGAAAAAATTAAATTTTGATTTTTTATTAATTGTTTATGGTGGGTCTATAGAAATCAAACGGACAATAGAAACTATATTTGTCATCCCCATCACTCCCCCCTCCCCCCAGGCCCTTGATTTTTTTCACCCACTTGTAGTCACATTTTTGGCTAAGGTGAATTTCTATCAAAATTACAGCATATTTCACAAAATTTGATAAAAAATGTAAAATAAAATGTGCCCGCCCGCCTCAAATTTTTAGGAAAAATGGATGAGAATCAAGGAATTATTTCATTATGGGTTAAGGTGGTGAACAAGATGCTATAATTTACAAGTACGTCAATCCTTACAGGCTTTTTGATAAATATGTGTTATCATATTATTTTTTGCATTGATATTATGTATTCCTTTCCAATTGTGTGTCACTTGTTATACATCTTGTTTTTTTTTTGTTGTTTTTTCTTTATTTTTTGGCAATGTTACGATTCGATATGCACTGATGAGACATGAGTCGTCTTAATTTATTTATTTTTTCATTTAAATGCACATTTGTACCCATATACATTAGGGTTGAAGGCATACATGAAGAATAACACAACCATAAAAAACAAAACAAAGATTACTAAATGAGAAATCATGCAGTTGTTGAGTCCACTCTCCTCAGTGCAAAAGACCTTGTAAGGAATGAAGCAGTATATAATTTAAACATTTACTTTCAATATTTGGTTTTAAAACGTTTTATTTCCTGTAAATAGTTTTCTATTAGTTTTGTGTTATTATTATAAGAAAATAAGAAATGTCCTCCATCATCAATATATATAGTGTTGGAATTGCAGTTTTTACATGTTCTGTTTTCTTGTTTAATATTTTTGTACCTTCCCCTTTCAATTTCTAAAATATGATCGCTGACTCTTAATATTGTTAGATTTTTTTCTATTTTCAATTTTTTTTCTATTTTCCAAATATTTTCTTAATGGCTATATGCAGAAATTTAGTGCTTAGTCATTCATTTCCACTGGGTTGATTGATGAATCTGCTGGTGGACTGTTAAGTCCTGAGGGTACCAATCAGTCCAAAAGACAAGTAATTTGGTGCAGACCCAAAAATTTGTTGACAACTATAGATTGTGGTTGTTTGTTTAGATTTTGTTGTGTATCAGATTTCATTCAACCTTTTGGGGGGGGGTCTGATATTTAAAATATTTAGATTCAATTGCACTGTAGAGACATTACATTTAGTTGTCAAAATAACCATCTGCACAAATTAGTTTTATAACTACTTTGGTATTTTGTTATCTAATATTATTATAGCAATTTCACTGTTCTCTTTGTACATGATGAATGGTTTCTGAAATTGATGATTACATGGCAAAAATCTAGCCTTCATAATGAAAAGCTACATTAACAAGGTTTTGATGAATCAAATATTGAAGAACTGAGTAATCCTGCCTCCTATATTTTGAAGATCTTGTCTCCAACACATCTGAATAAGATTCTGAAAAGTGTTAAATTAAAATATTCATGCAGTTGTGTCACATTGAAAAAGAAAATGAAATTTGTTAATTTCTTGTACAATGTACAGGGCAGTACAAAAAGTATTCCACTTTTAATTGTTCACTGTACATTTCATACTAAAATTGTCTCTGTTAAAGGGTCACCATATGCAGTTTTTAGAAATAATTTATTTTTCTTAAAAAAATCATGGATGTTCCAATAAAGACCACATGTGTAGCATGCACTTAAATGTAAATGGAAGAATTCCTAAATATGTAATAGAATGATAAAAATCGATTTACAACTTGAAAAGAGGAAAAATTTAAATATGACAAGATCAGGTTAACAACATATCCTAAAAGTTTGGTGGGATCTGACTTACAATTTTGATGGAGTTGCAGATTAACAAACTTAATAAACAAATGTAATATTCCGGCTCAGGGAACCTCTAAGATCTTTAGAATAAAAATTAGTATAATCATGTGACGGACAGACAGACGGAAAGACAGACAGAGTGATTCCTATATACCCCCAAACTTTGTTTGCAGGGGCTATAATAAAGTATTCAAAATGGGTCAAAGACTCAAAATGGCTGGGTTGCATTTGGGTGCTTCTATCTATAAAGCGTTGTTTTATTGGTTCCCTACTGGGTCTGTGTATAGAATATGTTGAAAATATTGATAAAACATGACTAAGTCAAAAGGTCTGGCAAAATATGAAAAAATATTGGAAATAATTCAATAAAGTCAGGTGCACATCTTCAAAATATATAGAAACATTCTGTGGAGTTTCAAAAGTCAGAGATGAAAATTGTAGAAGGAGTTGATTTCACAAAGTAGGTACCCTTTGTTGAAAATGTCAATAAAAATTGAACAAGTTCCAAAGTCTGTAAAAATAGGATAAAATTTACAAAATAATACCAGAAAGGGAGGTGCACATCTACAATATATAAAGAAACATTTTGTGAAGTTTCAAAAATGTAGGTTGAAAACTGTAAGAGGAGTTGATTTCACAAAATAGGTACCCTTTGTTGAAAATGTCGATAAAAAATGACTAAGTTCCAACGTCTGTAAAAATAAGAAAAAATTTTCAAAATAATTCCAAAAAGGGTAGTGCACATCTACAATATATATAAAAACATTGTGTTAAGTTTCAAAAATGTAGGTTGAAAACTGTAGGAGGAGTTGATTTCACAAAATAGGTACCTTTTGTTGAAAATGTTGATAAAAAATGACTAAGTTCCAACGTCTGTAAAAATAGGAAAAAATTTTCAAAATAATTCCAAAAAGGAAGGTGCACATCTACAATATATATAGAAACATTTTGTGAAGTTTCAATAATGTAGGTTGAAAACTGTAGGAGGAGTTGATTTCACAAAATAGGTACCCTTTGTTGAAAATGTC